>NJRP01000132.1:131281-154034 GCA_003063835.1 Aphaenogaster floridana | reverse complement strand
ACATATTTTTGGAACATTGTCATTTCCATTGGATGTAATTGTGTATGATCCATATAATTAATCTTAATTTAATCACTTGAGAAGGACCAAAATCCATGGTCGAAACGTCGTGACATTTTAAATTAAAATAAAATTGGCCAGTAGTGTCGAAACAAATCTCCTCTTTGGTTCATTATAACTATTGTTATGACATCGGAATAATAAAAAATATTGAAGTACCAAGTTTTAATAAACATTTTTATAGGCTACATTACATCCAAATTGACTATTCCATATGCATCCTAATTAATACATATTGCAATCGGTAATATAAATGGTTATTCCAAAAAATTTTTTTAGCATATTTTTTGAAGCATATATAAATGGTTACATATGCTTCAAAGAATATCTTATAGAAGATAATACGTTTTTTTTTTCAGAAAGCCTTGAAGATGTCTTTAAGGTGTCATATGATAAACTCTTAAAGACGTCTTAAAAGAGACATTTTTTAGACATGCATGTTATTTAGGATCATACTTATGTAATTAATTAACAATATTTGCTAACCAATTAGAGAGATGGAAATTCGAAATAAGAAATAAAATTTATTTTAATTATTACAAAGATTATTAGGCACCAATATTAGCCTCGACAATGGCTTATATGTCGTATACGTATACATTTGTGTTATTTATTTTAATTGATGGAGAAAATTTTGTATGGAAGATATTTTTTAATATAATTACATTATTAAATATAAAATTTATTTTTCACAAAATATTAATATATGTATGTAGGTATATTGCTAAAAAAATCTTTGAAATATTTGTATCTAGTTTCTCTAGCTATATTAAAACAATGAATCCAAAGCTTGTGCAAACTTTTCACATATCTATTACTCATTATTCGTTTATAACTCTTCATAATAGATACGTTACGATGACGCAACGGTTCCTACAAATAGCATCTGTCCATGACGCAATAAACAGTCAAATCTCGAGAGGCGTTCCGCGATATCCTAGCTATATTGACAAAATAAAACCGGGATCTGCATGAGAAGTATTATCGATATGTTGAATAATATACGCGAAAAATATCGCGAGCCAGCGTGCAAATCGCGCACAAAACTTTGGCCTAAAGGTTGATGCAATTTCGTGTATTAAGATATCTGTAACACCTGGTGTCTACACGCAATACGGCAGTTTAATTTCTAACAGACAGCTATTCTCCATTATTCCAATTTCAATCCTTCGAATATGAATTCGCGGATATGACATGACCTAAGTTAATGAAATTCTAAATATAACAACTGGCATAGCCTCTTCTCCAATTTGGCTCTTGACATGTACTATTTCGAGTTATAAGTATCAACATCTGTGAGACTAAACTAAATATTTATATACAAAAGACGTGCTAAACAGTATTCGTTTCTTTTTAATCTTTTTCAACAAATCTTTGGATTCCTTCTTTGAAAAAATTTCATCGGGCATATAATCTTTTAAAATCATAATTAAAAATTTGTATTTAAATACTTTTATATTTAATCGTAAATAAAAATTTTGTTTAAAATAATCTACTTCAACTTAAATGAAACAAACGATATTTCATTATCTATACTATTTATACATCTTCAGCATTTAAATTATTAAAGTTTAAAAAGCTATCATTCTCTTAACATTTTTGAGAAAATCGATATTGTGTTGGTGAGGAAATGTATCATTGTGATATGGAAGTTTGCCATTCTGCTCGAATAGTCGTGAGAATTATCCTCATTATTCGTAATAAATCCATGCTAAACAAAGCAGTGTTTATCGTTCTATATGCGGCCGTGTGATTACATTTGAAACCAGCAAAGGCGGGGAATCACACGTGCGAAATGATGCAAGCAATTGGATACATTTGTGTGTGGTGCAATACATATGCGCATCTCGACACGCGTATCGAATGCGATGAACGTCATTCTCGAGTTAAATGATTGCGCCATTCAGAGCCTACATTTCGCTAGACTCGCGGAAATATCAATGGCGCCAATGATATTCATTTCCATCAGCCGATGAATAGCGCAAGTGTGTAATAAGGTCTCAGAATACCAGCGTAAATAATGTCACTGTGTTATCGGTATGAATTTTTTGCATTACCAATACGAGCCTCAGACGATCATTAATAATTCATACGGCATAGTATTAGAAATGATGGCAATAAATAAAGAATTACTAACAATGCAAAAGTATTTGTCGCGAGCCATTAACTCGCCTATCTATATATATAAGTCTCTGTCTGTCTGACCGCGAACTACTCATTCATTAGTAGTACTCATTCATCATCGATTTTCTTGAAACCGGTGCCAAAATTTTTCTAATTTTTTGGGGATGGCGACAATGGGTTTATTTTTGCAATGGATATTTCAGTCGTTAAAAAACAATATTACATCCTAAATTTATGAATAAGAGCTTATTAGAGTGGGTAAGCGGTGGGTACTATAACTCGAAGTGCAAATTGACACACATACAGGCAGAGAACTACATGATGTACTTCCGCGCGTAGCGCGGACTTAAAAGCTAGTATATCTATATGTTTATATCATCTCCCTGGTGAAAATTTTTCTTAGAATTCTTCATATAATTTTTCAGAATTTTTATATAAATTTCAAAATTTTTGGAATTTTTATATAATTTTATAACTTTTTAGAAAATTTCTCAGATTTTTTATACTAATTGAAACACTTTTCAGAAGTGCTGAGAAAGTCCTACATCTTTTCTAGAATTCTTTACGTATGCGAATTCTGAAATATTCTAAGATTTCTAAGATTTCTCAGTCCATAATTTCTGAAGAAAACTTATAAAATCTGAAAAAGTTTAAAATATTTTTTCTGAAATCTTCATAAATTTAAAACATGACAAATTCTTAAAAATATTATAAGATATTATGAGAATTTATTTCACCAGGGATATATCGGTTTATTTGTACTTATTATAATTTTTTTTTCTTAACTTCTATTAACTGTTTAATATGTTTTCCCTTATAATTTTATATTGTAAATAATTTTATTTTATATGTAATCTCAAGCATAATAACGCAATTTTAGCCGATTTATTAAGTTGCACGTGAGCGAGCGACGTTACGATGTAAAAAATTCAATATAATATTTAATGAATACTCATCATTGTGTGAGAGATAGAATATTGAAATGCAGGGCGGTATTTGTTCTGTGTGACACAATTGTTTTTAATCCGATAAACAGCTGGATTAATTAAGTACTGATTAATCATGTGTGAAGCCTATCGACAAAGGGTATATTGTGTGATAGCATTTTTCTATTAATTCCGTTACTAATTTGCAAATAATAAATTAATTAAAATATATTAAAAATGTCACAAGTTATTTATACGTTAAAATTTTCAATGTATCATCAACTAAATAATCTTTTTCTCAAAGAATTATGTACAAGTTTATGAAATTTAACTGTCTTTAATTATAAAAGTATTACAAAAGTCTATATAACGTTCATGTACGCAGTCGTGTAAATCACGTTTCTTTGTTGGCTTGCTACTGCATTTGCTAAATGAAATGATCACTTTTAATAAAAATAAACATTAAATCTCCGCCGGCATTTAATTCCTCTAATGGCGCATCCAATATTTCTTGGCGCAAAACCAGAAGTCCCATACAAAGTTTAAATTCGACGAGAGTGTGCATTTCTGTTTAACGTCAGTAAAGCATATTTGCAAATAGCTCGTTGTAATGACAGTGTAACGAAATATTCAAGCGAACGTACCCACGATCGTCGACAGATAACACAGGACCACAAAAAGAAATTTGTGAAAATCAACTGGGATCAGAGTAGGTGATTCTTATAGATTTTGGGTCGCAAAAAACAATGCCGCTGGCCAAATTGCTCTATCACGTCACAATTTTGAGTTAATTGCAGTTAAAGTTGCAAAAAAGGGCTATTTTAGTGAATTTTGACATATTATAACTACAGTATGTGACATGTTAGAGAAGTTTTATTGCAATCAAAATTAAGCACATTGTTAGGACTTTTAACCTTTAAAAGGAATTTGTTGTGTCGGTTATGGTTAAAAATTTTAAGTGATTTAATACATTTCTTTGCAATTTACAAAAAACTTAGACGTGGTGAACAAAAACGGCCAACGGATTCGACTTCAGCGACCCAAAATACGTATAGTACACGTGGTCTAATTTGTGTCAATTAAAAAAAAAATTTGTGGTCCTGTGTAATAAAACATCTCGATGAAATAAACTTTTTCCGCGTACAGCGAGCGAGATGCACGCAAAAATCATTATTGTATTCTCTATAACATTATTGTATTCATCACCGATGACGATAATTAAATTACTGATTATCGCATAATTTTTGCATGTACCTCACTCACTGTACGACAGACATAATGTAGGTACGTATAATTACACGGTATAAACAAATTTGGTGGCAGTTGACAAAAGAAAAGTCGGACATACATGAAACGCTATACTCGCGGATAGAGAGATTAATGGTTTTCTACGATATTACACAAGCGCCCACGCAAGAAGTTTACACTCGACGCAACCCCGCGCTCGCGTTAAATTGGCGACTGATAAGAACGCCGCGAATTAACGTCAGTGTAACGTGAATACGACCGCCGGCGCGTAATGCAACGCCGACGTAATCCAACGCGAGGCGCAAGTTCAGTGCGAGGCGGAATGCCGACCGCGACGTAATGCCGACGTAACGGAAAACGTGGTGCGAATGCGAAGCGCGCATAATGCAACGCAACGCGGATGCGACGGCGGGCGAGGTGAGGGAAAGGATTGGCGCGTTTCGATTTTTGCTATTTAATGTAATGCCTCAACGTAAGCGCGAGTGCCGACGCGAGTGCCATGCAAATTCGTGTACCATGTGACGCAACGCGGAGCGACCCACAGTGGGTGCAGCGCGAATGTAATACAATGTAACCTAGCGCAGCGCGACAAAACCTGACGCAGGTTGAATAATAAGTCGTCGCATTTTAATATTTGTTAACTATGAATTTAACTGGAATGAAGTTCAAATTCTAGATAATGAATCTTCCTTTTACACAAAAGAATTGTCTCCGAGATGATATATCTACATAAAAAAACAACATCATGGGTTAATGAGGTTCTCGCGCTATTTTTTAGTCAATAAATAGTTTATTCTTAAAAATATGGATAAAACAATTAAAATAATAATATAGAAACATTATCAAACATTAAAAAACATTATAACATTATAAAAATATTTAATTCGCTAATGTCATATGCATAATCAATATTAATTTTATGTATTCTTAAATATTTAAAAAGGACAAAATATAAAAGTTACAAGACACTCATTTGATCTACGTACCAATAGCAGGTAATAAAATATAAATATGACATTTATATATTTACTATATTATATCTTAAAAAATAATAAATTAATTTAATCTGAATTAAAAATGTATAAATTAAAAATTTTCCTTGTATTTATCATATTTTTAATTATTACATCAAGTGTGTGTGTGTATATCGCTTTATAGTTCGTGTGAAAGAGACAATAATAGATGAATTTGAGGTTTGTTCGTGTCGCCATGCCCCAACATGCTCCTACTCACTCCAATACACTCTAATAGGTTGGCGTCACCGGAATGACCGGAATCAACGTATTGGAGTGCATTGGAGTGAATAGGAGCCTGATGGGGCAGGTGACGCGAACAAACCTTTGGTCAGTTCATTTGAGGTTAAATATCATACATATCTTGCTTTTATTAATATAAATTTCTCTCAAACGGTATGGTAAATTTAGATGAAATTATCAGAACAAATTTAAATGTTTACTTTGCAATTATAAACAATTTTTAAGTTTTTGTCTTATATACAAATTAAGATAATTATTCTTAATCTCAAATTAAGAGAAAATATCTACGGCATAAGATTTTGCATATACTTGTAATGTAAAATTTTATACATTTAAAATCAAATATCTTCAAAGCGATAAGGTAAAAGAAATTTCTTCCAGATACTGTTAATATACTTAATTTTCGTATCATATATTATTATAGGCTTGTCTTATATTTCATCAAACGCGAGGTTGTCTCCATAAACACACAAAGTGATACGGAATCACTGTCGGATACATATTTTCCTATCCTTAATCTATTTATCCCCTCTCTAATATTTATACTCTCACACTTCCCACTTATGATATTCCTTTATCCCTACCTGTCTTTGTTTTCCTTTCCTCTTCCGCAGATCTTCTGCCAAATCGTCCATTTGTAAATTAACGACCAAACGAGACACACAATCAGTTTACCTCAATATGTGGAATTGTGCTGGTTTAATTTCAGGTACGTTTTGTTCTTCTTTTTTCATTATTAGTCAACGATACATTACCATATACCAAAAATTCACTATTATTTATTTATAATTAAGAATATTTGTATGAATTTTTATTCTAAACTCACAATTTTTAAATGTTATTTTTATTTCTCTCTAACATTCTTGCATAATCAAATTGCTCACTTATCTCTTTCACAATCAGTCATATCCTTACTGCAATTATGAAATGACACCTGAATGGTACAACGGAGTTCCACAGTATGCATCCAAAGATTAGATGACAGTTCTCTAAAATAGTCCATCATAATTTTACATTTAAAGCAACACACACACACACACAAAGGTAACCATCTCTACATATCCTAAAGAATGCATTCGAGAATTTTCATATTGTTTACCGTTTTGTTTAAACTTCGATTAATTTGTTATTTATTTTATTTTTACACTGAGAATGATCATGAGGTCGAATGGACATGAATTGTTATTGTATACATTCAAATCATATTAATGGGCATGTTCAAGCCGGTCAAAGCAGCTAGCTTGCTCACCGAGCGATCGAACATGATTGATTCTTACCTGTAGATTCAACCAATCACATTCAACCGCTCGGCGAGCAGGCTAGCTACTTTGACCGGCTTGAACATGCCCATTAACATTAAAATATAGCTTGGCTCATAAGCCTTTTTTATTTTATTGATTTTTAAATTACTTTATTAATATTTGCTATTTTAAATGTACATTGAGAGTCAAATTAATTCTGCATGCGCTATATATATCTATATTTCATTTTATACCATTTTTAAATCATACATAATGTTTAAAGATAACGACCTAACGAAGATTTCAATTTCAGTTACGGACTAGAAATCTTTCAAAGTGCATAATGCTTCTCCAAGTTGTATCGACTCGATGCTGACAAAATGAGATAATTTTTTTGGCGACGTTTTTATTCTTTAAAAGTTGTAATCTTCAATAAATAAATCGCAGTCAGAAGCACGGATAGAGGAAGAGGTACGATGAAGAGAGGAAGAAAAAACACGGGTAATTAAATGATATATTTTATTCATATAAGGTAATTCAAAATATAAATGTCAAGGAACTTGTCTGACCCTCTTCTTAAGAAAGAAAAATAAACATTATCGTTATTCTCTATATTTCTAGTAACAAAATTCGCATACGCAGCGCAAATATCGTGCTCGTTGCAAGTTCGTCGTTTAATTAACAACTTAGCTGTCATACACTGTCAAGAGGTTTAATCGATAGGTTCGTCCGACCAGCGGTAATCATTTTTATTAGTTATTTGGAACACTTAGAAGTCTTCGCTCAATCGTACTTGTAATCATTCGTCGCGATTTGCCGGGACGAACGAGCCTCCTTTTGGATATTTTTAAGTACAACACAAAAAGAATTACGTTCTGTCCTCTATATTTCCTGAAATTAACAGAAAAAGAAAAATGTTCAGACAGAAATATACAGACAAGTTCTTTTTATATACGATTCTCGTATAAAAAAAGAGACGCGCGGGATTATTTCTAAACTGCCTGTTTTAAGGCTATTGTATATGTATATATATATATATACATATATATGTGTATAAATATATATATATATATATATAAATATACAAATATACATATATATGCAAATAGTAAATATAGAAGTATAAATATTATTTCTAAAGTAATTCTTTTCATGCTATTATATAACTTCCGGTATAAATATTACTCTTTTTTATTTTATCTATCTATTATACAATATATATTCTTATAGTTTGTAAATGTGCCTTGACTCCGCTTCGTTATAGTATATAAATCTGTACAATATTGTATAGAGCAAATATATAGTTGTACGAGGTTGATTTTTAGGCTGCCGCAGCGACTCGGTGACGGTCCCATTCGATTACAAGGATTCGAAATAGGAAATCGTCATCGAGAAGCTCGTCTCTGTCATCGATGAAGTCGTTTCTCCTTATTTGTGTATAATTTAACAATCTTCGAGGTATAGGTACAATGAACTCGGAGCGCATCGCTGCTTCGTCTCTGTGCTCGCACGATATTTTAAACTTACGCAGACGACTGTGAAACAACATTTGCAAATAATATCTTCGTTAATAATAAGAGGCCGACAGTTCCAACATAATATTTACATATATATGCAATAGTCGAACTTAAAACCGATACAAAAGAAACACTCAAAAAGTTCCCTCTTTTTTCTCTCTCGCATTTTTTTCGCAAATTTCCGCTTCTACAAATCATAAACCAAGGTTATCTAACAAAATCACAAAAAGATCACCATATAAAAAAGTTACTCTAAAATTATAAAAATTTTTGCGCGATGTTAGATATTTTTCGCTACAATCGCCGAGAAACCCGAAGCACCAATTTTTGGAAGCATCGAGAACGAAGCTCGGACGAAGCGATCTCCCTGTTAAAGCAGCTAGGTTTCTGTAATGCTCGTTCACGTTCATTGTCGCGAAGAAGGAACATGCAATGCCGTCACGAAGAAAGCACACAGATGCGCAATGTGTCGGGACGTGACCGACATCGTGTCCCTTCTTCGCCATAACGTGCGAACGATCAACGAATCTTATCCTTTTTTCTTTTCTGAAACTGATTTTCTTGCAAAAATAAGAGATTCTATCTGTATATAATATATATGTATATCGCAGTTGAATGCTGTAAGAATTCCTGTATGCCGTTATATATATAATTTTATACATATATAATTACATACATATATACATACATATATAATTATATATATATATGTAATTCTATACATATATAATTACATACATATATACATATAATTATATATGTATAATTCATATTAACATCTATTCTGATTTCTTCTAGTTTCTTTTACGTAAGCTTAGCTATATAATCTGATTATATTCTTATTCACCTCTTTGCTATTGCGCCAGAAGTGCCTTTATCGACTCGCGTAACAGTATCTACTTTGATCGCCGTTACAAATCTCTCGTCCGATTATCATGAGAAATGATTTTCGGTAACGACGTCTTATATAAAAATAAAGAGGATAAATAAAAAATATCTTTCCTTACTCTGATAAAAAATCTAAGTTACGTAAAAAACACTTGGTCGCTAGTTTAATTCTCACTCTATTTCCGCTCTCGTCAAGCCCCTCATCTTCGTCACCTCTACAACTTCTTTTTGTCATTTTCCGCAGTTCCGCACCTTCTCAAACTTCAAGGATCGATACAACTACACATAGTTTCTTATAACAGACTATATTTATATATATATTTCTTCATACATGTATAAAACTCTCCCGTGCGAACGATCGTTAGGTACACATGGTATTATTTACACGTAATTGTATTGGCAAAATTAAATCTCGGTCATGCACATTTTGGGAATCTGCGCCTTCATCATCAGACCTCTATTGTATTTCATGAACATCGCAGATTAAAGTCCGCGAAAACTCGGGATGCGAATCACTTGCGACGAATAATAGGTCTGGAGCTCGACGGAGCTGGCAATACATATATATACAGAATATTTCATTTCAAATTTCGGACTCTGTATCTCGGAGTGTATATTCGAAAACTTTAAAAACAAATCATTAACTAGGATGAATCTCAAAAAAATTCTATTGTGTTTTCGAAATCAAACTTTTCTCGTTGTATTCTGCGATATTGGAAGATATCCTTTAAACGCGAGATGAAATGTCCTGTATATATTACACATACATTTGTGGGAAAGATAGACAGCGAGTCTCACTCCGGTATCGCGTGAAGAAAACAAGGATTCGATGAAAGTGAAGGAAAAAAACGTAAATTTCCGAGTTTATAAAGTTCTCTTGTTGACAACGAAATCTATCGAAGAAAGTTTGTGTGTAGGTGGAAAGGAGTGAGGCTCGCATGCCGTGCGTGCTTATCGTTTATAACATATCTATTATATATAGAATTCCTCAAGCGTTTGGACACCGATAGTCACTTTTTCAGAGTCAGTGTAAGATAAAATGAGATAGATATCCATGCATCGATCTCATTCTATCTTGTACAGACGTCACTCTGAATACGGTGGATCAATCAAAAGTTGCTAACGCCGTCCAAATTCTTATTCTAGGAACTCTAATCGTATAGTAATAATAATACTATACGCGTGCCCCCTTTTTATTTAAGTTAAAGCTAGATCAACGATAAGTCGTTTACAAAAACTAATCCTTATTACAATCTTTTTAGCAACTATTATGATTAATTTTAAATGTATCTAGCAGGTACGTGTGTACTCTTCATGACGAACGCGAGGTGTTTTGTTTCAAAAAATTCGATTGCGAGCAATGTACAGTTACATTAATTTGCGGCGTAATGGAAACAATGCTGTTCAATAGCTTTTTATTTATATAATATATAGTAACGAGCTTAGTGTAATCCAAAGATAAAGATATAAATTCGAGACTTCGCAAGAGAAAAAGATACGCGAAGTTTGTACCGCAAATACCTATCTTGTTCGCGAAAGTATCCTCTTACAATATTTCTTCCTTTCCCGCGATTTTTAATGGCCGATACAAAATCGACCAATCCGAAGCCAGCAGATTATATTTCTCTGTTACATCAGCGAAATAAAATTTGCTCGAAATTTGTAAGCATGTGATATTTTTTGTAACAAAGAATCGTGAGTTCGAGACGACAATCAAGAGAGATCTTGCATTTATTTATATACATATAACGCACATGTTTATAAAAATCTAATTATCTAATCTAGATCTTAACATCTACATCTAATTGAGTTAATTTGAAACAACTAATTACTATTACTTTAACATTGGCCTATATATCTTAACAACTTTGCATATAAAAAATGGAAAAGAGAGTATGATCTCTCTTTTGCTTTTTGCGAAGTCTCTAGAGCTTAATTTCTGAGCTGTCGTCTCGAACGCGTCGGAAGAAATAAAAAATGATTCGAAAAAAATTCTTCGAAAGATAAGAGAATAGGAAGGATAAAAAGACTATAGAATGGAGAAACAAAAGCGAAACACCTTCGCGACCCGCCAATCAAGTTGCTTTTTCTCTCTCTCTGAGCAATTTTCAACAAAGGTCCTTGCCGAGAGAAGATACAGAAACTCTAGTCAATTAAAAAAAAAAACAAATTAAAGGAAACTAAAAAAGGGATAGGAGAAATATTTTTTTATTTAAGGCCGTCGACAATGTGACGACAATTTCTTTTACTATTTGCACTAAATACAACTAAACGGCTGAACAGCCGACTTCAGTCATTCTCAATTCATACTAAATTAATTTGTTTTGGCACGATTCAGAGAACTCACAGGTCGGACACACGTGCAAGCAAAAAATACAACAAAGCAAGGATTCACGCGAGAGAAGGCTTCCGTCCCCGTCAAGAACGGAATTTGCTGCGAGGTACATCGTCGAGTTTCCTTTCGTTGATCTTATGGACTACAGCGATTACTGTTAGCGTTCTTGAATCGCGAAAAATCAAATGCGAGAAGTGGGGTTGAAAAAAATACTCGCGCATGGAGTCATTAATTAAAAAAAAAATCAGCACTTTCCATTTTTTTTCGTCGCATCGACTTTACAAGAAAAATCTTTGCATAATTTTTCTTTAGGCAGGAAAGTCTCATCATTAATCTCATTATTCTTCGAGTCTTTCGCGCGATAAGCGAAATTCGAAGTATAAAAAGTATAGAGGTATACAGATTGTAAATCAGGATTCGGTATAGGTAGATGAATTTTGGTCCTCTGTTTGAGGAATCCAATTCAGGAATATTTTCACCGTGATTCCCTGACTTCTCGCACATTCACATTTATATATATGTGAAGAAGAATGTACAAAGATTATTAGAAACCGAAAAAATTATGTCGTAATGCTATTATGCATCCTAAATTAATGAACGACGAGCCTATTTTTGCTCTACCTTCAAACTACGATATAATGTCGTAGCCAGATTTTAATGGAACGACTTTACCTAATTACGTAATTTGCACGTAATCTATGTAATGATGATATAAGAAAACATTTCAGGCATACACTAAAATGTCGAGAACGCGTATTGATTGCGAGGTTGCATTTTTAGGGATTCTAAAAACGACATTTCCAAATTAACTAAAAGTGTGTAATCGCATGCATCAGGTATACATATATATACCTAACGGCCGGGGCCTCGATGTTCGCGACGTTAACGCGAAATACAAAAAAGTCTATAAAAAGTACAAAAGAGTGTCTGTTTTTTTTAATTATCTTTAGGAGGCTCTCTCGCGGTCTTTGATAATTCAATATCTATGTCCTTCCCGATCGGGAAGCTATATGATCGCCCGTGTTCCGAACTGCATTACTACGTTGCGTACATTACTACGTTTTGTGTGTGTACTTATAAATATATATATTAAACTTGGGTAGCGATTAAAAATATCCCGTGTCGTTAAATTAATAATAGTTCCTATTTAATTCAACTGTATCCGTTTGCGTGTCATGTACATGTGTTCTCGTGCTATATGCACGCGTGTTAATGTGTATTGTCTATTGTGTCATTAAAATGTTAGTACGCCCCCGATTTCTGACCTGTTACGAGTCTTTCGTCGTTTCTCTCTTCATTTCTGTCGATGAGATTGTCGCTGTATCTCACCGCTGCTCTAGTCCGGCTCTACCTCTCTTTGCCGCCATTGTTATTCTATTTATAACTTGAATTTGGACTACGTGCGAACGAAGCTGCGCGCTTATTACACGTGTCCGCGTAATGCGACTGTTGTACGATGTGTTAAGTATGTAAAGCGTTGCGTGCGTGTGTATTTTTCTCGAAAGGTTCTCACTTTCGCGTTCGTCTCTTCCATTTTTCTATCGTAAAAAATATGCATACAAACGAATACTGTTACCTATAAATGTAATGAACACATTCTGTTGCTTTTTCTTCTTTTTCTTGCTTTCTTATATGTATATAGCAATATAAAAAATCTTCATTCGAAGACACTACGCTCTATCTGACTCGCGTCTTCAATTGATCAGTTACATGTCAATCGTTTATATGTCATATATAATTATGCATATTATTATATATAATTATATAATTATGCTTTGTGTGCTGTTATTCGTATTTATGTAAAACGTTAATATAATCATATACAAAAATAATTTAGAATAAACGTTTTTTCTTCTTGAAATATTGTATTCTTAACTGGATTCTCAGATAACTCTTCTTGTTTCAAAATTTTGTCCGAAGCTTAGTTTATAAAAAGAAATAATTTGCGTATTATGAATTAGATACAGAAGGTAAGCAAGGGCGGCGCTCGATCCGTAATACGCAGACTGTTTTTTTATAATTCAAAAACGAAGCTTCAGACAAAATTTTGAAAAAAGAAAGTTGTTTCAAAACCAAATTAGAAATATAGGACATTTTAAGGATGAACATTTGTTCTGAATCATTATATATATGTGCATGATTACGTATGGCATATAATGTTTTTGTGTATATGTGTGTATGTGTGGTATGAGTGCGTGGTACGTGTATCGTAATCGTTGCTCTGTATAGCATCTCATTCTTTTTCTTATAAATCGTGCAAAGGCTAACACCGTATAATCTTGATTTAAGAAGTGCCGGCGGCGCGCGATGCTACAATAAACTAAAGCCGATAACAATGATACTACAAGAGTAAATATTACAATAATAATGGTAATAATATTAATAACTGTTATTACTCGCCGTTAGAGCATCGGTACTGATTCGTTATTTTTTTTTAATATGTCTGCAATATATATGTATATAAATATATTCAATCGGTGTATGCCTAAATGTATGAAAACCTATCTGTATACGTGCGTATATAGAAACTTATACGTTAAAAACGTATCGGCTATGTCTGCGATACGGAAATTCTAATGAGAATATTCTATACATTTCTACAAAACAAAACGAAACGATTGCTTAACTAAAAGCATGGAAGACGTGCCGTTGATATTACTGAAGGCGTTACTGAAATGAAATTTTGCGGGATCGAACCGTGTTATAAAAAAAAAAAATCGATCGATCCCACGTCACGCCCCGTTTCCCTTCTTCGCCGATCGACGACGACCGAAAGAAAATGAAACAGATCGGGAAGCTTGCTTCATCCTATTGCACCCAATAGAATACGCGATGTTCCGTACAATCGAGTCTCGTTGCGAGACACGGCAAAAGGGGAAACCGAATTTCGGGTGCAAAAGTGAAAAAATAGGCACGAGACAGATATATCGGAGGATGATCAGAACGATGACTCGATTCACTCAAATAGCCATATGAGAAACGAAAAAGATACATGGAGGATATGATGAACGCTTATTTCTAACTATAATATGAGAGTCGCCGAAGATTACAATTCTACGCGTGGCTTATCCGATCATGTCGCTTTGCACATAAAGCGAGCCGTTTGTATCCTACTTCGCCGAGTAAATAGATAACAACCAAAAAAGTGGCCGTTTTTTTCTTCATCGTTGCTTTACTGTTACCGCTACTCGATATTTTTCAATTATACCGATAGAATGATAACGAAGCAAAGCAAGAATGCCACGCGTAGACGCCTCAATACGCGCGCGAGCTATTTCTACCTACGCTGCTTGGCTGACTCATCTCATCTCCCCTACTTACTGCAACTAACTAAGCTGTGTCCGAAAGCGGCCACTTAACCTTTAGCATGAATCGCTAAAAGAAACCTGAACGGGGAGACGTGTTTTCAAGGTCGCGGCGACGACTGTCGCTCAGGGGACCATCTTCCCGCAAGAATCGAGTCGCGAGAAAGCACGAAAAAAGGAAAAATACCATCAGCTCGCGCTCTTAAACCGGACACTAATTATATCCGTAGAGTGGGCTCAGATAGAGAACGCTACTTAGAATGCGGTAAATACCTGAGATCCAAACCTTGAATGAGAAGTCTGTCTTCTGCCTGGAGATTACCTCTCTCTATTGCTGAAGAAAACGCTCCTTGTAATGCTCCTTGTATCCTTGCTAACGACTCATTAATTTTGAATGAAATTTTAGCGCAAATCGTGCCAATAGTTCTGTTAAATTTACGGATCGGGGATAATCAGGCAATTATAATATTTCGCGAAAGAAATACGCCATCAAGCGTGAAGAGCGACTTGCTCTTTCAGTCCCGATGACGCGAGGACTCATACGACTGTTTTTCTTTCCGTTTATTTAAGTTTTAGAAAAGAACAAACGATTGCCGACAACGAAACTCGCGTGCGTTTTCTACTTTTCTCTCCTTTTTTTTCTATTCTCATATACAGGGTGATTCAGAACAAACGTTTGTCCTTGAAATGTCATATTCTTTGATTCTGAGACAGATTCTTGATCCTCCTTCAAAATTTTGTCCAAAATTTATTTTTGAATTATAAAAAAAAATGGGTTGCGTTACAGAAGATAGGCAAGGGCGGCGCAATTCACCGTCAGACGCGGGCGCTTACGTGGACCGCTTGCTGCGATCAGCTGATAAGTGCCCACGTCTAACGGTGAGTCTCGCCGCCCTTGCCTACCCCCTATATCCGATCCGTAATATATGCAGATTATTTCTTTTTATAATTCAAAAACTAGGCTTCTGATGAAATTTTGAAAGTCGTTTCAGAATCAAATCAGGAATACGATATTTCAAGGACAAACGTTTAATCTGAATCACCATGTATATAAAGTGCACGAAAAGAACGGTTACAACCGGTCCGAGTACGAAGCGCGAGTTCTAAGACCGACGAACCGGTTGGGAACCGGTAGTCAGGTTGTTGGGCAATATCGTGATAAGGCCCCCCTCCGACTGCTCGAGCGATCCGCTTTATCTGCGCGACGGAAATTAAAATGCGTTCGCCAATGACTCGCCGACGTGCAACAGGTCGCACGAGAGCGTCGGCAAAACGGTGGAAAGCGAATTTATAAAAACGAGATATCGAAAAGAATATCTTCGATAGAGCCAGTCGGAATGGGACCAGGAGAGTATCTTATCCATCAAGCAAATCGAAACGAGTCTTCCACTTTTCTATAATTTACGTTCCGTTGATCATTATCCCAACAGCAACGGATCTGTTTTTTTTTTTTAATCTGTCGGAAGTCGTATCGGTTTTTGCATTAATGCGCCACTTTGCGCGCTTCGTTGTTGGCATTGCTATTATAACAGAGATATTAACAGTACGATCCGTACAATAAAAATCTATCCCCCTTCGTCTCTTACATACCGCGGCTTTATAATATTAAGATGTCTGCCGCGGCAGATTCCGGATTCCGCGCGTTTGATTTACGCGTCGATGTCATATGATGTCACGAGGACTCGAGATGGATGTCGTCCTTTCAATAATTCCTCGGAAAAGAGGACACCCGTTTAGCGCATTTGAGCCTCTTCAAGAGCCTCTGATTGTACTCCTCCAACCTTGCTTTCTCGTGCTTGAGGCTGGATTGAACATCTTGCAATGAGTATATGTACGTCCTGGCGTGCTCCAGAACGGCCAGCTTCGATGCTTTCTCATTGTTCTTAATCGCCGGTATCGATTTATGTACCAGCGCGAACATTTGCTTCAAACCATCCCGCCGCATTCGCTCCATATCGTTGTGCAAGCTCCTCCTTTTACTTTTCTCGTTGTCATTTCGGTTCTGCCGAGATGACGTGGAATTCTGCCGCCTCTCTGTTCGCTGATGGTTCTGAACGCGGCTGGAGCTACTCGTCGAAGCGAGGTCGGGTGTTTGATTGGTTTGCCCGGTTTTTCTCCGTTTTGTGGAATTTGGGCCCGGCGGTCTACCACGAGGTCGGCGGGCGGCGGGGCTGTTGTTTTCGTTCGCGTCTTGGTTAGCGCGACTAGTTGTATTGCGCTTCGTCTGTGGAACGTTGTGTGACGTCGCCTGTGGGACGTTGTGTTGCGACGCCTGTGGGATGTTCTGTTGCGTCGTTTGTGCGGCGTTGTGTTGTATCGTCTCTGAGTCATTTTGTTGTGTTATCTGTCTCTCGTACGATACCACGTCGATCTCCTCATCTGCAACAAAATTGACGAATACGTCTGTTAAACCACGGATACGAACGTGAAAGTATTATACTGCGCGTTGAACGATATACATCGCGCAAATAGCATAAGTACGCAAATGCCACGCTCGTGTGGTACAATAAACAACCTAACAGCATTATGCATAATGCTATTATCAATGTAATTCGTAGTACACGGAAAGAACGGTTGTACTGAAATATCTCAAAATGTGGTCAAACTGGTATCTGAAAATAATTGTGTTAGACTAACAAAAGTAACTAATTGTAAATAGGACACTCAAACATAATGATAATACTGCAAAAAGTTTTAATATTCTAGCAATTATTGTGACCGTCCTACTTAGTTACTTTTGATGGTCTAAGAAAATTATTTTCAGATCTGTATCTGGCCAAATTTTTAGATATTTTTAGATATTTCATCAAAACCATTTTTTTTTTGGTGTACGTATAGCGCGGTGAATATATTCCTCCGTCATTAAATGTAACATGCCTTTTAAAAATTGTCAGCTATGTTCAGGAGTACAAGCAAAAAATAAAAAAAAGAGTCTAGCAATTAATCGGCGTCAGTACTTCGACACAACGCATCATACATTACAAAGATTATCCATGCGAGCGGATCGTTCTGAAAGATGAAAAAAGCATCGTATAATCTCGACATATAATGTAACCGAGCCTGTCTTTTTCGTACCCAAAATGGTACATCGGCGGATGTGTGCGATAATACTTATTTCAAAATTCCTATCCGCGGTTGAGTAAGGCCAGTGGCACATACAAAAACATAAGTAATAAGACGTAACCAGTAAGTAAATTGACCAGTCACAATCAAGCAGTGAGGCAATAACGTAAGCATTAGCGAATCGAAAATGTTGACTTCCTTACTGCTTACGTTTTTGTACGTACCACTGGCCTAAGTTCTGAAACTGTGTTGGAATAAATATTGTAATTCGGAATGTACAAAAATTGTAATAGCAATTATTAATTAATTAATAATATTAATTATCAATTTATAATTAATTAGCAAATAACATTATTAATTAATAATTAATAACTGATAAATATGAATAAAAATAACCTAAATAATGGTTAGAAATAATATATATTTTATACTTCAGAGTTGCAGTATAAATGTGTTTCTGTTTTCAAAATTATATTCTAAAAAACAAATTATATAAATTTAACTGTATAAGAACTGATGAAAGAATTAAGAAAAATTATATTTATTGTGTATTTTATAAATTACGTAAAGAGAATTGTATATTATCATTTCCTGAGAAAAAATATAAAGCGTTAGGAAAAATGCCTTTAAAAGTCAATCAGAGTTACTGACTGCAATAATTTAGATCGTGAAAGCGAAGGATAAATGAGAGCCTTCAACAGCGAATCTTCTCGAGACCATGTGGCCAAGAAGGCGTTCTGGATGACATACGAAACCGTGGGCGTTTCTGCAAACTATGCCATTCGCGGCGCCTGGCACAATCGATGGAAATCCGGTTGGTCCGGATTCCTCTCCTACGGATGCAACCGCGAGCTCTCCCGACAAGGGCACTTCCGTAATACAATTCGATGATGTCGCGTTTACGCGCGTAAGAGAGATCGCCTCTCTCTCTCTCTCTCTCTCTCTCTGTCTCTCCCAGTCCTAACCCGTTCGCGCCTCTAAATTGTTGTAGTATAATTCCATCGCAACGATCACTTCGCATCCGCCGAGCAGTTTATCTTATCTTTATTGAGTCAATTCTCTCATTCGGTATTCGAGGTGATTCATACGTAATAAAGCGCAATAGGCCGTTATTAACTTATTATGTACCCAACGTTTCTGTGTGCTTCCCGAGTCGCGATTGCCGCGCGTCGAAAATTCTCTCAATCCGTTTCTCCGGTCGTAAAATCCGAGTTCGGCCCCTTTCGCGGACGTCGTAAAATTACTTTATTTTTTCCCAATCAAAAGTTTACGAGGAAAAATCTCAGCGACGCGTGCTTCATAATTTTTGTCAGCTAATGAACTCGTCGAAAAGCCCCTCCGTGCCAGGTCTTACTGATAATTTTATGCCACGATTTCGCGTCCTTCGTAAGCCGCAAGACTGCCATACGCACGCAAGGACGTCACGCAGCTTCGTGCGCCCGTCGCGTTTATGGCGTAATAACGCTAGTTCGACAGACGACAACGTTTACCGGCCTTCAGAATACTTATTATACTAAGTATCATATTGAAATATACGTTTAATCATACCAAATTGTTTCCTCGATCATTTTCCGCGGCTTAAGAATCAATGTTTCGCGCGAATACCACACGGAAAGAACGGTTTTGCTGAAGTATCTAAAAATTTAGTCAGATGCAGATCATAAAATAATTATGTTGTACCATCCAAAATAATTATGTAGGACGCTCGAGCTGTTTGCTAGGATGTCAAAACTTTTTGCAGCATTGTCATTATGCTTGAGCGTCCTACATAATTATTTTGGATAGTCCAACATAATTATTTTCAGATCTGTGTCTGGCTAAATTTTTAGATACTTCAGCAAAATCGTTCTTTCCGTGCAAGCGTCGCAAATCCACGTTAAACGGTGCCATTCAGAGAAGAATTCAATCGCAGCGCTGTTCATTTACGGCTCCCGTCTTCCAGCATGCATGCCCTTTTTGGCAACGCTCCATAGGTGCCGTAACATTTCAGCCCGGGCTCATAAACGGGGACAAGCGGAAGGAGATCGTGCTCGAGGCACGAGGAAGAAAAGCGAGACGTCTGTCAACCTCGCGCGCGCACCTATGCACGTGTGCGCGTAAGCGGCCTCGCGTCAGGGCGCTTCCACGTGCCCTGATGCATTCAGACATATGAATCTCGCCGAATCTGGCGCGAGGCCAGGGCGTCGTCGCCCGCGGTGGAAAAGGCGCGAAACGTCTAAAAATAGCGGTGCAACCCCGACTAACAATAAGTTAGTAGGCGAGGCTTTGATTTACTCGCACGCGCCTCTGTCCTGGCGCCACGACACTACGACTCGGCCCAATCTCTGTAATGAGACTTCACTTAGCAACCACTCGGTATAATCACTCGGTGTATAGCATTCACTTAATGAGAATTACTTAAGAGATAAATGCTTGATAACAGTTGAAGGAAAGTAATCACTATTGTAAATAAGTAAGGGTTAGTATGGCTCGTATTTTTCAAAGCAATGCATAGAGATAAAGCCAACAATAAACTACATTAAAGTGTTGTAAGATATCAAATAATTTATTGATTCCGGTAACAAAAATTTTAGACTAGTAACGCTGGTAAGAGCAACTGTACGTTTCGACTACGCAGAGTCTTCTTCACAGCAGTCATAGTTTCCATACAATACTCAATACACAACTCTTACCATTGCTACCATTGCTAGTCTACAATTTTTTGTTACCGGAATCAATAAATTATTTGATACCTTACAACACCTTAATTTTGCTCATTGTTGCTTATCTCTATACATTACTATTGTAAATATTACTTTTAAAAAAGCAGTGCTTTTCTTTAAGTATTACTTAATCATTCAATTAAATTACTAAGTACTTTTTTTAAGTGTGAAAAAAGTATCATAATGTAATTCTCTATCTTTTCGAAGAGTTCGTACAAATCAAGTCAAATAAAAAATTCTCTCTTTCCCCTTTCTCTTTCTCTCTTTTTGCAGTCACTGACATCATTATGCGAATATCTCGACCGAGGGAGTGCCTCAAATTTCTCGTGATGTTCCACGACATATTTAATTAGCACAGTGATGCGTATGTGTGTACGCGTGTGGCAAGCGAGGAGAGCGAAGCTCGAGCAAGAGCGTGACTCGCGTGTGACGGGAACGCGGAAGTAGCCGACGTCGCGCGTACAATTGAGCGCTAGAATATATGCTAATAATCGCACGACAACTCTAGGCGCAGCGGAATTTATTTGTATTGGTATCCGTGCCGATGTTCAAACGTGCCTGTATGGGCGTTTCGTGACGCACGCACGCGGTAGAACGTCGCGAATATACGATTGCGGAGCGAGCGCGTCCACTCGCTACTGCCGCACGAAACGCGATCTAACGTTAGTTACGTTGCGCGTAACGATTAATTCATTAACCGGCAATCACCGACCGATTCCTCCCCGCGATAAATATTGAAGTACTAATTGTGGAGGTCCCGAGGACGTGCGATAAATAGCTGTGGGCCGGAGCGAACGTTAGCTCGCTACAAAGTGGATTCCTCCCGGCGATCTATGCGACAAAGATCGACGATAGATCTACGATACCTAATGTTTCCGCTTTCGTGACAATAATTCTTTCCGCAAATCGCCGACGACATAAAGGTACTCTCATTGATCGATTGCAAATTACCATCTCACTTGTACATGCAGCATAACATACATAAAAGGACATATAAAGAGTTAGTATCGTTTCATTAAAAGAAACGCATGACACTGCAAGATGCTGCGTGGCTCGAGAGATTCACCTGACGCCGCTAAAAGTTTCCACCACCTCGCGCTCTCTATCAGAGGCCGTTCCCCCTCTTTCTCACTCTCTATCTCTGTCCGCCACTCGTTTGCCGACCATTTTACGAATATCGGTATCTTGTGAATGCATGTGTCACACGCGCCGCTGTGAGGAGGCCGCAGAAGTGGTCGGCGGTACGTCGCCGTTGTCGTCGCGATGCAAGCATGTCGGTGCAGCGTGCGCCTCGATGGCGGGAAGAGGAGAAAACCGGGGGACGGCGGATCAAGTACTCCGCGAGGCCAGGATGGGGTGGGAGAGGGCGGGGAGAGACGAGAGACGATGGAGAGGGGCAACGCCAATTCGCGGCAGCACGTGCAGCCGCGTAAGAACGACCTTGGGGGTCAGTGCTCTCCGCGTAAGCAGGCCATAGTAGTACGTCGACGCGAATCGATCGCCTCTCCTCTCTCTCTCTCATTGAGATAGGCGACGCGACGTCGACAGGAGAGAACGGGGAACGGGGTGAGGAAACAGAGAGACGGGACAGGCGGGAGGACGCGAGAGGTATGGACGGGGAGGGTGGACTTCTCCGCGCCGTATCGAACGCGACGCCTCTGCTTAGGGGATGTTTGGGCGTGGATCCGGGGTGAGAGTACTCTCGCGCTTTTCCAGGTACCTAGTATTTACCAAACCTACCTCTGGTTCTGACTGTGCTTAAATCTGTCACTCGAGTCCTGGCGACTGTCCCGGATAAAATTGGCACGCGAGGACGCAATACGCGACCAGATACTTGATTAGAATGTTCTACTATTGGCAGAATAATATTGTATATGTTATTGAATTTATAATGCTATAATCATACGATGTACCCTATGATCAGAAAGTACCGGGAATTTTTAAATAAAACAAAATAGAGTTAAATTTCAGGCAAATTTATTTTATCTCCTTCAAAATATGATCCATCTGAAGCAACACACATGTGCCAACGCTTGACCCAGTCCTCCATGCATCCCTGGTAGGCCGACGAAGGGATGGCCTTTAGTT
>NJRP01000132.1:105496-130660 GCA_003063835.1 Aphaenogaster floridana | reverse complement strand
AATCGAAGTCAATCGAATTCCCGGTACTTTCTGATCATAGTGTATGTTAAGCAAGCAAACACCGAATATAACTGCCATATAACATAGATATAACACATGGGTATTTATGTATACTCGTATGTAGGAAGATTCTAATATACTCCAGATGAACGATAAAAAAAATTAACGGAGCCGACTGCGTCTCGAACTCGAAATCCCCTCGCTTTCCACGCTTAGCACCTAGCATGCTAATCCGCTCCGCTATTCCTATAATTACTTCGATCGTCTATGAATACTCTAATTGACCCTATGGTTCCTTTTATCTTCCTACAAATATATATAGCGGCAGTTATATCTATACAGAAAAGAATGGATTAGTTGATCTAGCCAAGTTATAGCTTGCTAACGCAAATTTAATATTTATAACCAAGCAAACTTGATAGAATAGCAAAGAAAATATGTTTGAAAGCAGTTATGAGCATATTTTCTTTGCTATCAAATCTGCTTATAGTTATAAATGTTAAACTTGCATTAGCAAAGTATAACTTGGCTACTTTTTTCCGTGTAGATTTGTTGAAAAATAATAATACCATTAACATAGTAAAAAAAAAAGAATTTCACTTAAATTAATTAACGAGAGAGAAAATTCTCTAACGAGAGTTAGGATTCATTTTTACGAGCGCGCGCGTTCTAATTTTCCTTATAAATAATTTTAAATAACATCTCAATTCTGCTGCAGCTGTCGAGTGGAATTTATGTTGACATTAAGAACTCACTTATTGGACCTACAAGGAAAATTATAGACGTACATTTTTAGAAATTACAGATAATAGATAATGCACGTAATAAAACTAGTTCAAGGGGACATGTGTACTATTTTCTTAATTATGATAAGAATAATCTATCAACCCAATTTAAAGCGTCGTATCTTTATGACGAATTAAAGACCGATCAGTTAAGAAGGATATAAAAAAAAATCAAACATAGATACTTCGATAAGAGAAGGAGCTAATCTAATCGCAATGACAGTATAGCAATTAAGGGTTGAGTAGCACAACGTCCGCCACATCAATAGGACCCTCCAACACGATAGATGACGCCCGAGTTTCATGTTTCGTGCGATAAATATGTAAGTCCCTCGATACGCGACGACCCGCGCGACCGGTCCGCTGATAACACCGACCGATAGCGGGAGATATACGAGGTTCGCGTCTCCATGACCTGCGCGAACTTCCCTTCAAGCGGCTTTGACGCGTACATAAAACTTCCACGAACCGCTGTCATTCACGGATTATCACTTTCTCCGGCGCCGCATACAACACTTGGAGATATAGGCGAGGTCCAGAGAAGAGATCTTCGTCTGGCGATGATCTACTTCTGTCGACCCGCGTGAACTCTCATTCCTTTTACGCTATAGAACTGCCGTTTTCTTTGCGTCATCAAATTTCTCACGCTTCCGTATTTTGCGGATTATTTATCCCCATCTCTATCCCCGATTTCTCGATCTCGACAGTATTTTATAGTTTAAGAACTGTAATATCGGTCATAAAATAAACAAAATAAAAAAATAATCAAAATCAAGCAAAAGTGAACATGACTCTCTTGAGATTAAGGGGGATAAAAGTTTCCAGCAACTAGTTAAAATTCGCCAACTTCTCCTCGACTCTGCAGGGACGGAAAGATCTAAGCAAAGTTTTCCGCAAAATCGCGATCATCTTGGAATTCAAGCAAGGTACGTCAGAAAGCTGTTTGTACTTTAAAGTAGCTTCGAATGACGATCCTTTTCCTCGTGCCACATATGCGAACGTGACGGCACGTTTCTCTTCCTGGTCAGCCGTATATAAGACGAAGCCATAAATCTCTTCATGCCCGAGCCTCGTGATATCTTGTAACCAACGCGCTTCCAATCCAGTTACGAAAGTGAGCATCGTCGCGCGAAGGGATTCGAACGAGGCGGAATTCGCTCGATTCGGCGATGCCCGAATGATCGCCCGAAATAAGGAGAATCGCCACACAATACGGAATACGTGCAAATATCTTGCGGAGGATAACGAATGCGGCGCCGCGCGTGAACGCCTACGTGCACCCACACGTCGCGTCTCTCGCGCGTTATCGGCGAATCGAGTCGCCGCGCCGGGGTCGGGAGCAAAAGAGCAAGTACATACACACGTCAAAGAGAAAAAAAAACCAAGTTGTACGTCGCGTTCCTGCCGCGTCGCCGTTCCGTACGGTCGCACGCGAATACGATCGCGGACGCGGAGATGTTGTCGGGAAGGTGGGGATAAGTATCTTCACGGCAGATACGAGATACGAGCTGCCCCCGGCGTTGGTGTCTGGCGGGAAATAGTAGCGCAGTCGACGTCCGTCCCGGTGACCAGACGTAATCAGAGCACTCCCACACGCGAATCGCCGGCCGCAAATCAACGGTGCATTAACAAGGAGCGCCGGGATGATTCCTTCCCGTTCGCCCGCGAGAAAGTGCGGCCGAATGAATCATTCGTGCCTTCCACATGCGAAAGTAGGCGTCACGAGTATCACGTCGGTACGCTGGAACGCGAATCGCTTTAAAATGCGAGGCTCTAAGCCTCGTAATCGCCGGTACGATCTCGTCGACGCTTTCGTAAAATAACAACGTACGGGTTAGAGACGGGACGAAAATTCCCCCACGCGGGATCTCGCGGAATTCGTTGAGAATCGAATTCGACGAGAATCGCGACGAGCGATAAGTTTAGACGATTTCCGCGGGATATTCAGCATGCTAACGTATTCAAGTGGCACCAGAAAGAGACTTACTTACGGAAAATGTCAATTTACTCACTGCCGTTTCATCTCACTATCTTTCTCCTTCTCTCTCTTTCCCCCCTCATCTACCTGTGTCTCTCTTACTCTCTCCCTTTCCTTCCCTCCTCTCTCCGCATTCCTTCCCCGTACCTTGCCACCGCGCTATCGTTTCGAGAATAGGCGAGCGACTGGCATACCGCCTCGGACGAGAAATGCAATAAGAAGGAGAGGACGACGAGACGGCGAGCCGATCGAAAGGAGAGGAAGGGCCCCCTCAATGAGGGACAAAGTGATCGCGAGCGTGAAATGCGAGCGTTGCCGCTCGAGCGAGTAGCATAATTAATAATCGATGATGGTAAGCTAGGTTTATCATCCAGAACCCGTTCATTCAATTTCAACTAACATACGTAATGTAATTAAAAAATGTATATTGTATAACAAATATATTGTATATAAAATGTATTATGTATAAAAATGTATATAAAATGTAATTAAAATTGTATATATATATTTGGTTTTCTCGATCATCAAAAAATAGTGTA
Organism: Aphaenogaster floridana; assembly: GCA_003063835.1. Lineage (NCBI taxonomy): Eukaryota > Metazoa > Arthropoda > Insecta > Hymenoptera > Formicidae > Aphaenogaster > Aphaenogaster floridana. Next base: position 127,358 of record NJRP01000132.1, on the reverse strand, counting down.
GTAAAGAATAAAGATTTCTCATTCGAAAAATAAGTTTCTAAAATACTCTTCATAAGTTAAATGTAATTTTCGTTAATCAAGTTATTACACTAATTGAAGTTAAATTAATTAAATCGGATCTCATATTTCAAAATGAGTACCTTATCTTTTCGTTCATTGCAAATTTTTCTGCTTTCTCAAAATAGTCGTCAAGACGGATAGAAGCGGGAGATGAATCGATCGATTGCTTAACCAGAAAAGCAGTCAAGTTGCTGTCGACAACGCTGGACCGGCATTCCTAAATCAGATTTTGCCGGTCTGACATTTCGGGCGTTCGACTCGGTCTCTTAATTGCCGGTGCAAGAGTCAAGGCGTCCTAGTTAGTCGACTAGACGATTTCTTTTTTTATTTCCCCCCCTCTCTCTCTCTCTTTATCTCTTTCTTCTTCGTTTGCACGACGATAACCGGAAACGGTTGCGTGAAACCAAAACCGAATGCATCCCGTCTATGCGGGAATAACCGATAAATCTGTTCGACTGAAAATGATAATTACAGTGTTATCTAAGCGTTTGGAATAGCATTTAAATAATTTACGCGATGGATTTAAAATTATAATGACGTCCGCTGTGTTGCGTAGGGGTATTACTTTAAGCAATGCAAAGCAGATATTAGCTGGTATCGCGCGATTCTAAACTTAGCTCAGACAGCACAGACAGACGTATGATATTCTTGCGTGTAACGGCGAAGTTTAACGCTTTCTTCAATTATCTATACAGAAATTGGCGACGGTGCCACCAAATCAAGGAAATCAGCTTTGCAATTTGATATTGAATTTTTTGCAAAATACTCCTTATACGATTAATTACCGTCCAACGGTGACCTTTAAACGGAGAATCCACGAGTACCGTTTTATTATTCCGGAAGAATTCCGCTACTATTAGAAAGTCGTAAGAGCGACTTCAGTGGGCGCTCTTGCTACGGCACTTATCTGCAGTCTCTCCCACGCGGCCGCAGTTAATGAATGAATGAATTGCGTCATCTTACGGAGATGCGCTTTTACGTACAGTCCCTGCACAAAAATAGGCACCCACTTGTTCTCCCGAGGGAAAGGCGTAATTGTAGCTAGTGGGAGGAGGAAATAAAGGAAAGGAGGAAGAGGAAGACGGTGAAAGTGAGAAAGCGATGCACTTTATTTATAAGTCAGAAAAGAAACAGAAATAGTAGTAATAGTGGTAGTATTATTTGTAAAGTTTAGGATAAGTCTCTCAGGAATAATTAAGGAAATCAATCGTTTCAGTAGGATATTAATAAAAGGATAAATATTGTAGCAATAAAGAGATTATAAAATTTAAAAGCCTTAAATAAAATATTAAGAATAAGAATAGTAATGATGGGGCGATAACGTGGAAAGTTTGACAGACAGAAAGAGAGAACGAGAGAGTAGTTGGTTTCTAGGTTTCCGCTTAGATAGAATGTTAACTAATACCTTCGCAAGATGCCAAACCCGTCTGCGTGCAGAACCGATACTGCAAAGTAAAATTGTTTTGCAACAACCAGAAGGCGCGTTACGTTCGCGGTGAAACTGCATTTCAATGATATTAGAATACAACCCACGTCAACCGCCCGTATTATATACGTATTTTAATAATGGACTGCCTGACATTTTCCATACTTTCGTGCGATGGCTTTCGTAACGCAACGTTAGTCGGGATAAATTCAGTATCGCCGTGTAATTATTCTGCCTATTAACGTTCTGATTTTTATTTCTCGATCAAGTAAAGACTTTACGAGCTCTGCCATTTTTCACGACAGAAGAATGTCAGAATATATAAATTCTAAACGCTGTATTCGGAGTAAAAATAATATCAAGAATGTCACAATGTTGTATCAAAATGTTGATCAATGACATTTATCATTATTTCTACATGAGGCACAAAGCAATAGAAAGAGAGAAGGGGACAAAGTATGAAGTCTGGTCGTGGGGCCGCGGATTTAAAAGTCGCGAACAGAGGGAGACCAGATTTTTTGATGTCAGACATTGTGGTCGCCACGTACAGAACACTTGTCGTTTCAACGAGGAGGCGGAAAAACTGCGCGTTTCACCTGTTTCCCCGAAATCGAAATTGACTTTCAGACGCGCATAGCAGCACGCACGTGACTGCCGCATGTATTTGCGAAACACGCGGATCCTGATTCCGATGCGACGCGCGCAAGTAGCGACGTTCCAACGCGCGACTTTCCTGGAAGCTTTAAGCGAGGAATTTGCATGAGGAACGGAACCCGCGGTACAGCCTATACCATCGATGGAAGAGGAGAACCTGGGCGGGGTTGCGTGCGAATACCACGAAAGGTGGCTTCAAACATAAGACGAGTCGGCGTCTTCCTTGAAATGCGACGGCGTCAGTGCAAATTGACGCGGCCGAAGCTGATCAAGGCGTGCGAGAGAAATTGCCGCCAACGCACGCAAGTTGATTAAAAACGTCGCGAACGATAAGTTCCTCGTGAATTCTTTAGTAAAATACTTATCGGAGATTAATATTTCTCCGTGCATTATTTCCCCCCGACATTAATATTTCCCCATTAATATCAAAGAATTTTTCTCACTCGACAGGATAGTAATTTTGATATCAAATTATCTTGATTTCGCAAATTAATTTACTTACATATCTACATTTATTGCAGAACAATTCGTACTATCTCTTTCATATTTTTTAATCTCTCGCGATTATTTTTATAAGAGTGATATTTTTATTTTTAAACCGCCTGCGCTACTTATCTTTAAAAGTAACTTCCGAAATGTTTAAAAGTCCGGTCTGCCGCTGAAAACTGATCTGCCGGCCGACGTTAATCACGAGATTCCGAGATGCGATCTCGATACGGCAAGCAAAATGCACTCGTTTTTTGCCGGTCGCTCAGCCATCCCGGTCCTCACCTGGTGATTAATCTTGCAAGACGCGAGATCGAGTGGTCGGCTCGAGTTCGTGGAATTTCACGATCGTCCTTCAACCGGGAATTTCCTGGCTCCCACTACGCTCCGTCGGCTCTATCGCGGTCGTTGTTGATTGCATTTATCGTCGCGTTCGCAAAGCCTCGGGTGATTAGCGGCGCTAAGCGCTTGGCGCCACAAACGTACGCGTGGTTGCAACTTTGCGCGACTGACGTAAGAGGAAAATTCATAGAAAAATGATTACTCACGCAGAGAACTGAATTACTATGTTCTGAAGTGTTTATACTCAAACACGTTAATTCAGCTTATCATCGGATGAATATTTAGCGATGTTACTGCTCAACAATGCAAACGTGTAACCGTAAAATCCACATCCAAAATATTTAGAAAATAACACAAGTATACATATACTTCATATACACTGAGAAAAAAAGCTGTTGCTTCAATTAAAGTGGTATCACGGGGTGCCAAAAATATAAGTAATTCATTCAATTGTATTATTAATAGACCCAATATTTGGATTATTAAAACAATGATTGAATTATTAGTTTAAAAATGCAGACATTGGGTCTAATAATAATACAATTGAATGAACTACTTATGTTTTTGGCACCCCGTGATACCACTTTAATTGAAACAGCTTTTTTTTCTCAGTGTACATATAAACCTATTTCGGTCGAGGCTGGATCTTGATGCTTGACCCTCAGTACCCACACTGGGTTAGCGTAATCCGGGCCGATTTTCAAAGTCGCGACATTTTTTCCGACCCCTTTTTACTTATTGTAAAATATCTTTTGTGCTATACGACTTTTTCAACTTTCTCACCCGAATATTCTTTTTTCTCGGTCTTTAAACTATCGATTTAAAAAAATTAATTAAAATCGATGCATTACAACCCGAGATACAAGCAAAAGAAAACGCCGGGTTAGGAATACCCGAGTAGGTGTAGATAGGGACTTTTTTGAAGTGTAGGTACTGAGAGTTAATAATCTTTTTTTGCGTGAATGTATAAACGTTTTTTCAGCCCATTTAGTAAATAAATTGCGAAAGGTCACCATGTCGCGAGGAGTGCAGAGGAACTCATGGTATTGCTTACAATATCAAGAATCGTCGTCTCCATACGAGAAGCTGTTACAGACAATTGTGACCGATTGTGAATGAGACACGCTCGTTTCTCTGACGTACGCCAGGATTCAGTTCTCAACGATGAATCATCCCGTTATAGGTCGGTGCAATGAATCATGTGACAAGGCAGATCCGCTTTTCCGAGGAAAATCCATTCGTCAATTTTTAGTTCACTGTTCATCACGCGACTATTTGGAGTATTTCCAACTTCGTAATGTTAGATCGTCAGTGTTTGCTGGTATCTAGAAAAATTATCTAGATGAAGAAATGGACCATCTTTATCTTTAGCTAGATGAAAAAACACAAAGTGTATTTATCTTTATCTTAGATAAAAATGTATGTCATCTTATCTAAAAATTATCTAAAATGACATTATTCGTAATACTGGTTATGCAAAAAACTTTTCGTGGCAAGCTTTTCCATGTTTTGTGTAAAACGCTTGCCGCGCAGCAAAAGGCGACGCGAGGATTGGTTCTTACGGAAAAACGACACGTTTTCGTGATGGGAGGGTGTTGGGGGAGAGGGGAAAATCATATAGATGCTTTAGCATTAATATTAAAATTTGTTACTCGTAGATGACCACAATCTGTATGGTTGATACGTAGTGACAAATATAAGTATTATCTTTTGCCAGTTGAGTCGTCTTACAATTTCTTACACGATAAAAGTATATATTTTTCAGTAAGTCTTATAAACATAAAATTATCTGGAAAATTATCTAGATAATCGCGATAATTATCTCATCTTTCATCTAGATTAAATAGAAGCACAAAATCATCTTTATCTCATCTAAGATAAATTTATGGATTTTTATCTTTATCTCTATCTAGATAATTTTGAAATTATCTACGGCAAACACTGTAGATCGTATACGTGCTCACCGACGTTTTTTCAAGGAAACGCGACTGAAAGATCAACGCGATGCAAATAAACTAAATTCCAATAGGTATTTCTGCGACAACTGTAACTTATTATTATAGATACTGTTCCGTGATTTTTTTTAATAGTCGTCTTTCATTATTGACGAAAATAGCGCTGACAAGCAATAACTTCGGCAGCGCGAAACGATGACACTTCTATGAAAATCAATAAATCCCGATTTCCTCAAAACCGTGACATTTATTCATAAAAAATCATTATTATATGTATTGTTTCATGAAAAATAAAAAATTGTTGAAATATTTATTCGATAAAATTATTCAAATCAGGCAAACGCGAAAGACAGATGCCGCGGGGGCTACGTGCCCGCGTGATACGCCGCTGAATATCCCCCGTCGCACGGTGCACGACTGCGGCGCGAATGGCAAAAAGGCTTAACCGCATTCCGGCGACCATTTAAACCACCGCGGCGAGGTCCCACGCCTGACCGCAAGCGGCGATCGGCCAAGCGGACCGGTAGACCGGCAGACCGGCGAACCGGCCGGCCGGCCGGCCGGCTATTGGTTGACGTCACATTTGTACCGCGCGACCTTCGAGTTCCCGCGCGATCGAACGCGCATGCTCCATCGATCCTCTCGGTTGCGCGAAAGGAACATCATGCTTGAAGAAACTCTCGGCGCGAAAAAACGCATCGTTCTGAGATCGATGTTATATCGAGAAATACATCGACTTATGAAATTGACAGACGTATATACCGATAAAAAATATCAAGCAAAATATTTTGTTAATTTGTTTTGTCTTAATTACATTAAACAAGAGATGGGATATTCTTCGCCAGTAAATATTAAACCACAGAAGAGATTTGTTTCGACTCAACTGTCCAATATTTAATTTAAATTAATATATCGCGAATCGCGACATTTTTTGACCATGGGTTTTGGTCCTTTCTAAAGAAAGTGAAATTAATTTTAATGTAAAGAATTTGTTGCGAAAAATTTTTACCTCAGCCAGGATTTGAACCTGGACCTCCCTGCAATACGTGCGGGCGTCGCGATATATTAATTTAAATTAAATATTGGCCAGTTGAGTCGAAACAAATCACTTCTGTGGTTTAATTACATTAAAATGATACGAATAGAATTATATAATAAATTTGTTTAAATCCAATTCGATGTTTATACACCGGATTGAGTGGTAACCTGTTTGGAGCTTTCTATGAGTGGAACAAGCGCATATAGTCAGACAAGATGGCTACCAATCCTTTCATCGAGATACATGCATATGTATATATTTCGTTTAAGAAGCTGTCTTCGTAAATTGCTTACTTAATATACGTTACAGTTACGCAGAAATTTTCATCAGATTTTCGATGGAGAAATGCACGTTAATTATTGTACACTCTCAATTAAGATACTGGAAATAAACTCAGAAATCCGTGCGGAGATGCTGGTGATTTAATACCTTGGCCACAAGACGCATCGCGTGAAGATGAGATCGAAGGCAGTATTTGCCTCGAAATTCCGATAATGAATCCGTTACTTGGTACAACGGAGAGAACGCTCAAACACGTGATGCGATCACGAAGACCGTTCGTGAGTATAAAAAGAAGCAAATACAAAAAATAACGCCATACGGGCTCGGTTTATCTGCGCCGGATGTCGAACGATTCGTATCTTCTCCGTAAGAGAGTAACCTACTGCGAGAAAAAAAGTAATCAACGTGACCCTCTCCCGGATGAATGGGAGACAAGGAGGCCACCGGTGCAGAGGTCCGCGAAGATATGAAAAAAATGGCGGTGCCTTCGATCTTCCGAAAAGAAAAAAGAAGTGAGTCACAAGGTCAGTCGGTGGCAATCGGCGGATTACGTAAAAATCGAGAGTCGATTATTTGCGCGCGCGGCGTAATCGGATTCCGATAAGGGATTAAGAGGAGCAAATCAGACCGTCATCCTCGCGAAAGTTGTCCCGCGCGGCTCGCGGTGACGATTATGCGCGCAGGAACGAAAGAACGGCGTTCTCACGACGAGCACGCGCACCGAGCACCGAGTAATTTACGAGCGCGATTACGTGTTCATGAATCGGTACACGAGCGGCACGAGTATCCGCGCGATGTACATCTCGCGCTAAGTGCGGCCATGATTCTTGGCCCGCGATAACGGCAGACGCGAGTTTCATCATGAGGTTGATAAAAAAAAAGTAAGCAAGAAAGAGTCAGGATCGGGGACGGCCGCGTTTAGCGGCTAACGGCGGGACGCGAGTGCGGGAGTTATCGACGGAGAAGTATTGGGAAGTGTAATTTGTAATTTCTCGCCCGAGACCGACCGACAATCACCTGTGCGTCTCACCGACCCGGGCCGACCGCGATCAAAACCGGCGACTTGCGCATCAGTGAATCGGCCAATTACCAATTACGATCGGGCAACGTCAAGGTCGGATCTGCGACGTGTCCGGTCACATGCCACCGTCGTCGCGTCGCATCGCGTCGTCTTGGTCAGGCCCATTTGGGATCCGCACCGTGGGTCCCTATTAAAGAGCTGCGGGCAGGGAGAGAGAGAGAGAGAGAGGAAACGCGGCACTTTGAAGGAACCCGCGGTTCGAACCGTCCCACCGTCTTGCCATTTGTGAAACGCCATTTGGCGCTTCATACTTCTCGAGATCTCCGCAATGACTGCTACTTAAGTCATTCGTGACAATGTTGCGAGATTGCGACATCCGACGCCGGGCGTCATTACTCGTTCGGATCTGGCGCATCTGAACCGGTTTTACACGGTGCGTTCCCGTCAAAATATGTTTGTTCTCTAGTGACAAGCACGACTGACATAGATCAGCAAATTAAATCAGAGACGAATAAAATTAACTCGGCAAGTAACATCTCAGATCACGTTTTACGCGCGCAATGACGCCTGCCTTGCACATTTCTCGCCTTTAAACGCTCGCAACGCTTTAGAGGCAAAGAGAGAGAGAGAAAAAGAGAAAAAGAAGGCAGGAAAACGCTGAGCTAAAAACAACCGACCTACGTCGATCGATCAAAGGCCGAGCGCGTTAGACGCACTAGTCGGCGTTTTGACCCTTGTCTCGTATTCCCGCCAAAACCAACGCATCAGCGGCTACGTTGTACACGGAAAGAATGGTTTTGTTGAAATACCTAAAAATTTGGCCAGATACAGATCTGAAAATAATTTTGTTAGACCATCAAAAGTAATTAACTAGGACGCTCCAAATAATTGCTAGAATATCAAAATGTTTTGCAGCGTTATCGTTATGCTTGAGTGTCCTACTTAGTTACTTTTAATGGTCTAACAAAATTATTTTCAGATCTGTATTTGATCAAATTTTTAGATATTTCAGCAAAACCGTTCTTTCCGTGTACGCATCGATCGGCATATAGAATGGACTGCGCGTTGCGATAGACAAACGCGCACAGGCTGTAGAAAGAGAGGTACTACATAGGAGGACTATGTTTGTCTCTTTTCTTGCAGGGCCATCGAAATAAAGTTGCAAACCTCGCGCTAATTTTTCTATGAAATAGTTCACATATTATATACACGGAAAAAACGATAAGGTTGCCACAACCACAATAATAGTAATTTGGTACAGCCACGTCCTGTGGTTGTGACAACCACAATGATGTGAAGGCAACTATATGCGTTTGGTACAGCAAACATAGTGAATGTTGAGACAAACATATATAGATGCACTACACAAAACAATGTGAATGTGATAACCACAGGACGTGGCTGTACCAAATATTACTATTATTGTGGTTGTGGCAACCTTATCGTTTTTTCGGTGTACTGTTTAGTTTTACACAAAAAACAATATAAAACCATTGTCTTTGAATATGTGATCAACTATCAGATTATTTCGATAGTTACTGCTGTTACGGATGATAAGCCGTTCCAGAGCAAGTTATTGGGTGCCGAGTTCAACAACGCTACGTTACTGCGAGAATTTTGGAGGGGATAAAATCACCAATGAGATGATAGCAAAAAAGACAAACATCAGTCCTCCTATGTAGTACCTCTCTTTCTACAGCCTGTGCGCGTTTGTCTATCGCAACGCGCAGTCCATTCTATATGTCGATGGTTGTAGGCAAATTGTCGGGCGCAAACAAGATGAGTCGCGAGAGACAGAGGGCGATCGTTCTAATCGGTGAAGTGCCGCTGCAAGCGAGAGGCGAGCTCGTGGTACGTAATCATCTTACGGAGCCGACGTACGTTACGTGTCTGGGTCACGAGCGCGCGTATGCCGTCGCGTGAGCGCACACATTCTCACGTATCACGTATGCATATATGCATATGCGTCCAATAGCACGACGATGTCGCCATGTGGTGCAACATACTCTCAGGTGGCGAACAGGCGTGATTTTGCTGCCGAGCGACGTCGCCGTTGGATTCCAGCGCCGATGGCGCTGAATACCCGCTGAATTACGCGCGCGGAATACCCTCTCGCGGCAAGGTTTAGGCACGTTCCGATTCCTCGGAGAGATTGCAGATACCTCTTTGAAGACGTAATCGCGCGAGAAACTGCATTATTCCTGACGCCACGATCGCGATATTCATTATGTGCGCGGGCGTTGCGCGCTTAAAGGTGCAACTTTTATGTAAATTCTTCTAAAGTAATGATTATAGGAAATTAGATGATAACTTTAGATAGAATAAATTTAATTTTAATTAATTTTTAACTAGTTTTTTAACGATTGCTTTAACGATAAAAAATGAATAATTGGCGAGCGAATTATTTTTTTTTTTTTTGCGAAATGTAACGCTCGTTTCATGTCTGCAAGGACGAATAACGTTTTCTGAATTTGTTTATTTTTATCTCGCGTGCTTTATGCTCAGGGCAAAATCATTCGGTTTGGCAAAAGTTTGAAGGCTAGCTCGGAGATTAGTGGAAAATCTTTGAAATAGAACACCTTGATTTTTGCGAGCGACACGTGCATTTCGTTGCCCTCCTTCGCGCGCACGAGGCTATGCTACTTGGGAAAAAACAAAGAACATTTATCATAGCTCGTGGCTTATTCGTGTTATGCAAGTCGCGTCTACCTCCTCAGTAGAAATTACACTATAGTTAGATACGGCATCGCGACACGTGAAGGAATGGCGCATGCTACGAGGCAAACGCGCGCGGCGCGTTCTGGAGGTCTTTCGCGCGCGAACAAATGTGAGAAAGAAAATTAAAATTATCGTGTGGCGCACGCGATAAGGATAATAATGCCGACCGATATTATCGAAATTTGTCGACGCGGTCGTTTAACAAACCGGTCGCGTTTTCGACCATTGTTTTTTTTATCGCGCGGCAACTAATCGATAGCGAGAACGCTATTAATACCTAACTTGCACCTTATTGTGCAACTACGGGAAATTTTAATGATTGACGATTTATCAGACACGCCGATACAAATTCTTAAAGAAAAGAAACGAGAAAACGCGTGAATCTTTTTATCGCGTGCACTGGATAATACATTGCTGGCTAAAAGTTTGAGACCATTAATTGAAAAAGTCTATTATAAATGAAATCAAACTTATGCATTATAATTTTACATATTTTTATTACTTTATTCATTCACGGAAAAAACAATAAGGTTGCCACAACCACAATAATAGTAACATTTGGTACAGCCACGTCCTGTGGTTGTCACATTCACATTGTTTTGTGTAGTGCATCTACATACATATATGTTTGTCTCAACATTGACTATGTTTGCTGTACCAAATGCATATAGTTGCCTTCACATCAATGTGAATGTGACAACCACAGGACGTGGCCGTACCAAATGTTATTATTATTGTGGTTGTGGCAACCTTATCGTTTTTTCCGTGTTGTTTTATAATGAAATAAAAAATAATATAAAATATTTCAAAGTTCTACAAAAAATAATTTTTACAAGATAAAAAGCACTAAAATTAGAAATTTTTTATTAAAATAGCCACCTTTACATTTAATATTTTTTTTTATTAATCTGGGTGTAATCTAACTACAAGTTTATTATAAGTTAAGTTAAGTTTATTGTTTGGTTTATAACTTAAGTTCCATCATATTTGTAGAAAAAGTTTATAACCATTTTTCTTTAATTAAACAAAGCTATATAAATTACAAATGTGATAAATACAATGCCTATTTATTTTCAAATTAAGAAAAAAATATTGAATAAAGCATGAATCAGACTTTTAAGTATTGTTTCACTGGAATATTTTTAAATTTTATATTTGATCTCAAGCTTTTGGCCGGCAGTGTAAATTACATCGTACTTTTATTATCCCTTCGGTGCTATTTCATATTCGCCGGCGTTCAGGTTTCGAGAGGCTAGACAATCGTGATAGTTCGCAGAAACCCGGCGACTCTTCGCGATCTTAATTCACGATGTACAAACCGATAGATAACTTTTCCCGACCTCGACACAATTCTGTTGATGCGCGCCAAGATACGACACGAGAGGAGGTTTTCAACGGTCGGGTCGCGGCGATCGATGCTGCGGCGATCTATCAACTCGCTCCTTCGTCGATGGTAATCAGTAATCATTGGTGTCATTGAGCGAAAGAAACAGTGCCGAGAGGGGTCGGCAATTAAGTAACACTTACGATGCTGCGAGCGCGCTCGCAGCATCCTTCGTCAATATTGACTCGGGACCGGCGGGAATGGTGATGCAGCGTAAATCAGACGTATTGTTCGCGGTATTGTGAAAGATGAGTACGAGTGCGCTCGATATTTTACGTCCTATACATACGGCTGTACGCACGGGACAAAAAGATCTACCTCCGTGAAGGACCACGGGCGTCGTGCGCGGAAAAGCAATGCACACCGTGCATTTAATGGCTGTTTAGCGAGACGATAACCGTTTCGCTGAAATACACCTCGAGAGGATGCACTGCAAATATCCTCCGAGTCCTAGAAATACCATCAAATGCCTCCAGCATGGAAATTCATAGGAGATTCATACGGTGGTTAGCATAGCATTTACAAGTTAAACAGATTTTAAAATCGTGGAAGGACAAGAATAAACTTTCGGAGTATTCGCGGCGCGAGTCCGAGTAAATAAACTGCATTTATACGAAACAATGTTCCATGGAAATTTACATAACGCCCGGGGGGGAGTTGAATAAAAGAAAATTACGCAACACATTGTTCGTGTAATCACGGCGGATCGTCCGACGGTTGCGATTGCACGACGATGAAACGATGCCACGTCGTCGTGGCGACGATGGACGGTGCACGTTGCTGCGGCTTTAACGAGATATATTCGAGCGTTAACCGCGAAATCCGGTGCGTGCGAAATGCGTATCGCCTCGTTATTTCGAGACACGCGCGTCTCCCGCTTTATCGGACACGTCGCGAAACGCACGGTGCGTTTCCTCGTCTCGTCCCTCTCCCTCTTATCTCTCTTCTTCTGTTTCTCTCGTTCTTTTTTTTCACCCCCTTTCCTTGCCTTCCGACGTACTGACGAATCAATTCCGCGCGGCAAATTCTCACGGGATCTCTCTCGCAATAAATTACTGCCTGAGGACGTTAGTCTGCCCGACCTCCGCGCTCGCGCACGAAAACGAGTTTCTCAGTCGTCGTCGCGCGAGCGAGCGAGCGAGCGAACGGGCGCGATGACGAGTAACCGAGTCTCCGCGATTAGCATACTTATGCGGGTATCCGAATTCGACCGAGTGCACTCTGAGGACACCATGCCGCTCGATTGAGCGGATCCCCCGCGTCTTAGACGCTACGAACTCAGAATATTTCAACAAATGCTCTCTTTTGTTCTATATTCACTCTATTTCACGCGTTTTACCCCTAACGGCTTCAGTACGAAATGCAGATAAAAATTAGAAGCGTATGAAGCAGCGCATATTTCGACTCGTAAAACAAACTTATTGAAACTACACGGAAAGAACGGTTTTGCTGAAGTATCTAAATTTAGCCACATACAGATCTGAAAATAATCATGTTGGACCATCCAAAGTAATTATATAGAACGCTCAAGCATGATGACAATGATGCAAAAAGTTTTGACATCCTAGCAAACAACTTGAGCGTCCTACATAATTATTTTGGATGGTCCAACATAATTATTTTCTGATCTGTATCTGACTAAATTTTTATGATATTTCAACAAAACCGTTCTTTCCGTGTAGTAGTTCATCTACTTGCGCACATTACGTTGCGTATTGTGCAGCTAACAGAATTTGATCTACCGAGGAACGATTCGTATCATGTACTATTATCATCAGAATATAAATTTCCCCTTCAAATAATGTATATATGAAGTATCGCTTCCGTAATAGTATACTTGATAAAAATGTATATTCACCGCAACATTAAGCATATTACCATCGTTTGAATCTAATCAAAATCAGCGCAGCTATTGAGATGTTAAATACAAACAGCGGCTGTTTTAAATCCGATTTATGTTAAAAAAGCCAACAATCGTTCATCGTTAAATCGCGAAGAGATTTCGTGGAAAAGTCCGAGACATCAGAAGTGCGTTTCACTTACCGGAAGAAGAGTCCGAAAGTTCCAACCGCTCCATGCTTCTAGGCTGGTTCAGGTGATAGCAATGATCGCTGAGGGTGTTCCTCATGATGTTGTCCTCTATCTGCCGTTGATTTTCCTCATTTTTCCTCCAGTACCGTTTGACCCGCTGAGTGGGTTCCTCATTCTTCGGCAAACTTCTACTCGTCGATGCCCCCTCTGATAGATACTCATTCAACTTCTCATGCACGTTGATGTGATCATGCCGAAAGACCGGCAGCTCATCTACCTCTGTATCCGTGTCCATTAAATCATCATCGCTTGATGACGATAACAGTTGCTTGATTTCCGCCTCTTGAGAATCTATTGCTTGCTGGGTGCACGGCATGACAATCTTTCTTTGATAATCTTGATTTTGATCACAGAGTTTCTTTTCTTGATTATTCGACGGAAGTGGGTTTCTCCATGTATTTGTAGGAGAAAACGTATTATTGACATTGCGTTGCGATTTCAGAAGACTCCTGTTGGACAGATTCCGTGTCAACGTCGTCCGTGTGTTGCAACGCCGACGTTGTACATTGGACACCTCATATTGATAATTCGCAGGAAAGCAGCGCTTGATGGGTTGATATTTGCCTACGACGGGCCACATGCAGTTGCCTCCAACCTCTCGCCTTATAAAGACGTTCTTTAGTTTTTCTTTGCATCGTTTCATTTCTTCATTTATCGACGTGGGAGTAGGCTTGGAATTCGCATCGTTGGGCCACGTCCTCTTCGCAAATTCGTCATCCGAATCATACATTTCACACATACGACCGATTGTTATCATGTCGTCGTCCGAATCGTAGTCCCATACTGGTATTGAATCCAAGTCCAATTTCTGCTTCTTATTCAACGGAGCCTCCCACTCCGGCAATCCTAGCTCAGATTCCGACTCGGTCTCTGTCTCCGGCTTTATCTCCGGCTTCGGATTTGATATCGGCTTCAGTTCCGGTTGCGACTTCGGCTCCGGCTTTGGCTCCGGCTCTGGCTGCGGCTCCGGTTTTGACTGGCACTGCAGATTCGATTGGATTTCCGTCTTCTTCTCATTTGGGGTCGTCGGAACATCATACCGGTATTCTAAAATATTACAAATTAATTTATAGTTTTTCAAAAACAAACTTTTATGTAATAAAAAATTTATAATTAATAAAATTACATAATATCTAATGTATTCAAAAGTTTAAAGACTCATCTTCTCATATCATTTTCACGGGAATAAATCGTTAAGCGTCTTACGACAAGAATGTAAAAACTTTGCGATACATTGTGTTAAGTTTTGCAAAAATTAAATTAATAAAATAATTAATTCAATGACATTAAATTTAAAAATTTTCATTCAAAGAAATTGATTAAAAAGCCAAATATTTATATCAAATAATTAAATATTGACGTCAAATAATTGAATTTTAAGTTTCGCACAAGCAATATTTTAAAATAAAAAATAAAAAATTTGTTACTAATATATTATGATTGAAAAAATAGGAAAATATGACATTCTACATGAGTATCAAAAATAGAAAATTTTGAATTCTTACGTAGAATCTCATATTTTTCTATTTTTTCAAAATCTTTTCCTCGAATTCATTTGTTTAATGATCGCAAAGTTTTTATTTTTTAGTATTCTTCACTGTTGATTGCAATATGTTGCATCATTGCAATAGTATAACGCGTGGAATTGCATCACGTACTGTAATGCCGGTGCATTATCGCGTGTATCAACAAAACAACATATAATTAATGATTTCGAATATAGGAATAAAGATTGCGATAAATATGTGTATAATACTATAAAAATAGATGACTTTTTCATTATATTTACATCGTTTTCTGTCACGATTTCTTCATTTTTAGTTATTTTTACGAAATTAATCAATATTATGTACAAAATATACGAAATGTATTTATAAATAAAAAATATATATTAATGTAATGTTTAATATATACAATCATATATTATTTACTGACGTAAATAATATCTATTAAATTTATCTTAAAGCAAACTGTAGCTATTATGTGAATTATCTGAATTTAATTAGCAAATGAAGTTATCTCGCGCATATATATATATATCCGACATAAATAGAAAAATTGAACATAAAAGAGAAGAAAATATTATAAATTTTGCAAAAACACACACACAGTTGCAGATAATAAATAACGCGAAACGGAGCTAAAATGGATAACATAGTGCCACAAAATGACAAATCATTATTCGCAAAATTGTTCTGACCGTTAATAAATCATCAGACGTCTAGCTGTCACCAGGATAACTTTTTATCTGCATGAAAAACTATTATATCCAACGTTATTTATGTCCCTTCGAGATGAATTTCGTTACTAGGCGATCCTTAATGTTACTTTCTAATACATGTAATCAGCCAACATCTAACATTTTTCATCTAATTCGATCAACCGCGATATTACGTAACCGAGAAACATACCTTTTAGCTTTTAGATACAAACGTATCTAAATTATGTAACTTTGTTTGCGATACATATGTAGCCTATATCGAGTATTTTTTTACGAATCAATTGATTGAGGAAACATAAAAAAGAAAACATAGGATGATATTTATCTGTTATTGCATCTCACCATTATGGACAAAATTTAAAATATATGAATCCAAAAGCAAAGGCATAAACGATTGCGCAATATTACAGTGTATGTCCTTCTTGTATGTACAATTGATTCGTTCGCGACGTAGAATTAAATATGATCGATAATCCGCGAGAGATTCAATCGATTCAACCCGATGACAGCAATTTAGAGGTTCGGTTTAAAACCTAAGAAACGATAGTACGAAAGCAATTGCGGCGATTGAAAGTACGCGGAAACGCCAGTTATGTCGCACGGTGATTCATCGCTTGGCTGTTTCAGTGAGACGCGCGCTGGAATTCAAGATTGCAGTTTCGCCTAAAGCAGATGGGAAACTGTGTGCGGATGACGCCTGCGGGTGATTCGTATGAATCATGATTGCAGAAAGAGATTAGTTTCACCGATATTTTCGTAACAGTATATACCTTTCCTTCCTCCTGTATTTACCAAATTGTCAGCCAAACGTTCGTTAATGACTATATAACCATCGCAATATATATATAGAGTTTCTATTATGTATTCGTCTCAATTATTTTTAAAAGCGGTAAATTAATCTCTTCGTGTTAAAATGATGATAATTAGTTTACTCGTTTGTATTCTGAAAGTGATTAATTTCTTACCGCGCAATAAACAATATACGGTAAACGAGAACATGTAGCAAATTCGGTTGGACGCACTAGTGCGCACTGGTGCATATTAAACCCGTTGTACACTGATCTAATCTGAGTGTAAAAGTAAAATGCAAATATTTCGAATAATAAAATACATATTTTACCAAACAGCACAATAAAGTGTATTAAAGATTACGCAGTTTAACCCGCTTTTATATTTATATTAAACACACATCTTTATGTCAATTTGTGTACGACGGCTTTAATGTGCACCAGTGCGCACTAGTGCGTTTAACCGAATTCGCTAATAGTAATAGCACGAAGTGAGTAGAGTCGCGGTAGATCAATTTATTCAATGTTGAAAGAAGGGAGAGAAAGAAAGAAGACTGCAAGATAACATTTTTGAAAATGAACAAAAAGTTGTAAAAGATGAAAACATGGGGAAAATTTGGAATAACAAAATTTAATAGAAAAAAACGTTAAAAAAATTTTTATCCATTCAATATATTCTATCGATATCAAAAGTAATGGCAGTATTCGATAAAAAATACATAACTGAAGTATTACATAATAAAGTATTACATATAACTCTCATATAAATGTAGCTCGTGTGTACCTTACAGCGATCATCATATCCTAATTTCATATGTTTCCGACAATATTGACAGTTTCGCGGGGAAAAAGTTTAAAGGTAACTGGTGTGGGAGACAAACCTAATAACCAAAGAAAGACCGTTTCGACTCGGTGGAGAAAAAACCGCTCTCGTTTATGGCTCCGAGCACGCGAACAACAAATGATCACCCATGCAAACGGACGTGTGTTGACAAACGAAACGACTTAATTATTGGCCACTGTCACTCGCGTGAGAAAATTATAAATCTTACGATTCTTTTTAACGGCTTTTGAAAGAAAATGCACGGGCAGCCAATTAAGATTTGTGCGACAAGTCGTACAAAAAAAAATATTTCATTAACTAACGAGAAAGAATAGACTCTCAAAA
The DNA here is from genome assembly GCA_003063835.1 of Aphaenogaster floridana. NCBI lineage: Eukaryota > Metazoa > Arthropoda > Insecta > Hymenoptera > Formicidae > Aphaenogaster > Aphaenogaster floridana. Next base: position 109,723 of record NJRP01000132.1, on the reverse strand, counting down.
TTGAAAAATTTAATATATAAATTAGGCAAATGAGAATATATATATATATATATATATACCTGTCTCTTATACACATCTAGATGTGTATAAGAGACAGTATATATACAGCGCGGAGCTCGGTAGGCAAAGAAATCACAAAAGTGAATTATTCTTTAATATATTACATGTATTATAAAGTCTAACGTTTCGGCTACATTTAGAGCCATTTTCAGCGATATGAAAGAAAAAATCGAAGACAGAGTCCCATCACTGGACCAAAAACAAGTCAAAACGTTCTACTGTCAATTCCTAATCTTTCACCGTAGTTGGACAGTCAGATGAAGATTAAAAACCGTTAACTGTGGCTTGAATTTCAAAAAGTAAAATGAAAAAATAAGTTAATAACTAAAAAGACGACTCACCCTGATTAGCCATGAACGTAAGAACCAATATCTCGAGCACAAAACACAAATCCGCAGTCAAATCACATAATAGTCAGATAATAAATTAAGAAATAAAGTTAAACGGATGTCAGATAATAAAATTAAGAACAGAGTCAAACGGATGTCAGAGAATAAATGAGAACAAATGAGTGTCGGAAAGTGATCGAACGATATGAAGGTTATTCAACGGTAAATTACAAACATAAATTAATAATAAATAAACAAAATACATATGGTACAATTTAACGAAGATAAAAATATATTAGAATAAGAATATATAAATAAAAAGCACAAAGACTAACGAACTCTAAACTTAAATTTTTAAATCATCCAGTACAGATGCATAAACGTGATGCAGACATTCGGTATCCGACTGTAAATTGATGCTACTTTTTTCTAGGCGTACGTTAATAGTCTCAAAAATAAACTCGAGAAAATATATATAATCATTCTCCGTAAAATATCTATGACAAAATTAATCTTTTAGGCAGATACCTCAATTTTATGTTTCTTCATCCTTTTTCACAAAAACGAGGTACAATAATGGGTATGATTGGCAGAACCTTTTCATTGTCTCACTCAAAATTTCACGCCAAAAACATTATTTTCTTATTTGACTATTATGTGATTTGATTGCGAATTTTTGTCTTTGTACCCGAGATATTGGTTCTTACGCTTATGACTAATCAGGGTGAGTCATCTTTTTAGTTATTAACTTACTGTGTTCTCAACACAAAATACTTTTTTATTTTACTTTTCGAAATTCAGGCCACAGTTAATGGTTTTTAATCTTCATCTGACTCTCCAACCATGGTGAAAGATTGGGAATTGACAGTGGAATGTTTTGACTTGTACTTTGGTCCAGTAGGATCTTATCTTCAATTTTTTCTTTCATATCGCTGAAGATGGCACCAAATGGAGCCGAAACGTTCGACTTTATAATACATGTAATATATTAAAGAATAATTCACTTTTGTAATTTCTTTACCCACCGAGCTCCACGCAATATTCTCATTTGCCTAATTCATATATTTGATATTTCATTGCACATTTCAATGCACATTTGATCGTATTAAAAAATAATAGGACAATTATGTAAGAATAATGCAGGAATTGTTGATCCAATTAAAACAGATTCTATATAGGATGATTGCAAACGGTATTGTCGATATTCGGGTACCCGGATGTTTCGGTTACTATGCCCGTATTGTCACGCATCTGTCAGCGTCGGTAGTCAAAATCAGCTGTGAGTGCCGCGATCGCGACCAGCGAATTATAGTATCGCGATAAATGTCAGATAATAACTAATTATCAAATACGCCGATTTCGGACTTTGCACTATTATCTCCGCCGATGGGGCGCGTAAGGGCAAAGATAAAAACATTTTTCTTACGTAACAGAGATCCGCCACGATTGAATCCATTCGGCCGAGACATCATTTGCTATATATTTCGGATATTTTTCCTACTCGATTTTACATTATCGCGATAACAGATTCTATATAAAATGGGTTATATAGGATAGGGTTAAGTCATTCAACACGCGCATATCTTAATCTCTTTACTGCTGCATTGATTTCCATTTGTTATATTTGTTAGGTTTTTCATGTCAAAATCTAATTGTAAATTGTGTGCCCAAAAACGATAAATAAAGCTTTTTTGACACATATCGTTTTCTCTTTGCTTGCGGTATGCTTAAATATATTTGATTGTATTAAATAGATGGAGATAGAGGTAACGTGGCGACAAGTCAGGATCATAGCGCCAGACCTAGACATAGGTCAGGACTATAGCACTATAGAGACAGGTCAGTATCGCGGCGTACAGGGTGTTCATAAAACGTCTCTATTTTTTTTTAAACGTTAAAAGATTCATTTTCGTTACTATATTTCTTCCCCTTTAAAAAAATATATTAATGCCTTTGGACAATTCTGTAAATAATCTGAAGAGTTTACATGCATCAACCACAAGTTAAGTTATTTATCGAGTTTGATTCGTGCTTCTTAATAAAGTAATAACGTCTGTTTTAACATCCTATTTATTGAATTCAATTCTCCGCGTTTCGCTGGCTATCGGAATTTATCGCGTTCGTACGAAGAGACGCCGCCGCCGCCGTTCCGTCGCGGTCTCTCCCCTTTAGGAAAAGCAATTTCACCGGCGGCGGCGTAAAATCGCCGCGGCCGAATCGTACCGCGCCATGTCGCGGCGGGAGAAATTATTCGAGCAGATCTGATAAGGCGCAGGAGAGCTGCGCTTTCCTTCGGACTTTCGAGACCGTGCAACGTGCGCGCGTGACGCGCGACGCGCGACACGATCGCGAACCGGGCGTCGCGATCCGAACCCCTTTTGCTGCCTATACAAGTCGCGAGAAACGGGAAACCGGTCCAGGTGCGGATAGGTGGGTACGCCCGGCTTCCGCCGAACATTATCGCTCGAGCGTGTAACGAGCCGACAACTTTTCCGTCGAGCGCTAATTAAGGGCGAGCCGGCACGAAAAGCTGCGCTCCGGAACAGCGAAAAATCGGCACGACAGGTTCGGCTCGGCCGATTAAATCGGAGCAGCGCGCTTTCTGTCAATGATCGATGAAAGCTCAACACGCGTCAAGTACACGAGCATTTTTTATCACGTCAAGCGGCCTTATCAGCCGGTGTGTCAAGGGAGGAATCGACACAACGCCGACGCGCCGATAGTTGCAGAAACAAATTAGCAATTCTCGGAAAGTAAGTCGGAAAATACTTCGCAGACATACAATGCGCCGAAAGACTTTTTGGCAAAGTGTCAGAGACATCGCGCATTCGTGGCTTCTGAAGAAAAAAAAAGAGATAAGTGTGAATGCGTGAATATTCTTTTCGACTCTGTAGATATATGAATAGACAAAAACGCGAAGACATACAGATGTATTTGACGCGCATCGCGAAATTGCAAGGGAGGAAGGTATCTATACATTTCTGGCCGCGTAATTTTTAGCTCGGTAAAAATGGCACGCTTCTCAGAATACAAGCACGTAAATGCTGTTCTCGATGAAGATGTGAATTTGACAAGTGCACGATGAGAAATGTATGTATATATCTCGCAGACATTCAGGACGAGTTCGAAACCGAAAAGAGATATTGTTTACGTTTAAATTTTTTATGACGAAACCGTAATCGCCGAAAAATTGATCCGCAGTCTTTCTGATGGAAAAATAAATAAGAGCAAGAATAGCCTCGGCGCAAGTGCCATGAAATCCCCCCGACGAATAGACAAAGAGACAAAATGAAAGATTCATATCCCTCGTTTATCTTCGGAAGTCAAAGACCGAAGGGAATTTGCCGGCTACTTGTAAGCCAAATGGAATCCCGCGCGGCGCTGAATTAGCATAATCGTTTCGCCATTTCGACGCGAGTCGCAATGTGATATGCTACATATTTGTAATATAATACAAATATATTATAGATGGTATACAGTGTATAGATATAATAATATTCTAGATATAACAATAATATGATATATATAGACAGATTAATCTAATAATAAAATGTATTTTTAATATAATATATATAGATAGATTAATATGATAAATAAATATTAATTAAAGGACTCTTGAGAAGGTCATAAAATATAGATCTATAATATGATAAATCTATAATATGATCTATTATAATACCATCTATAATATGATATATAAATTAAGTTATTTTTAAGATATAATATGATATATTTATATATATATATATATTATATATTTTTTTAAGATACACGGAAAAAAACGATAAGGTTGCCACAACCATAATTCGTCCAACAAACATAGTGAATGTTGAGACAA
>NJRP01000132.1:43499-55971 GCA_003063835.1 Aphaenogaster floridana | reverse complement strand
TATCTTGTAAAATATTAAGTTTTCGGTAATATTACCTTAATACTTTTATGCACAGAATAATGAGACGAATCAATTGGTATGAAAAAAAGACATGGTTGCTTTTAAGAAAAAATATGTAATTTGCAACATCCATCTGTATATTTTTTCTTACATATATATATATATATATATATATATATTTACGGTATAGGTACATATATAATAACGTATATAATATAATCCTTTCTTAAGGCTCCTGGCTACTCGCCACTTCTATCTCAGATTATGACATTAAAAGCAAGAAAAAAAGCATAATAAAAATTTTTGCAATGTATATTAAAATGAAAATGTTTTTCAATATAAAAAAACAATTGATAGAACAGACTTGTGAAATATACCGAAAACTCTCCTTACATTTCATTAATCAGTAAATAACCATATATTTGGAATTGCATTGTACCTAATAAAAAACGAAAGAAGTTATGTTCACAGCTGTGACAACACTGTCAATTTAATAATATATAGAAATAAATATGATTTAATTCCTCCCCGAAACAAAAGGAGAGTTTTCGGTATATTTTATAAATCTATTCTATCGATTGCAAATATTGCTTTATTGAAAAATATTTCTATTGTTTTTAAATATTTTATATTTTGCGAGAATTTTTATTACGTGTTTTCTCGCTTCTGACATCACAATCTGAGATAATAATGATAAATGACCAGGAGTTTTAAAGAGACATGTAAGAAATTTAATTGTTGCTGCTTTTTCGCAATGTTGAATGGTTGTTTCGCTTTGCTTATTTCGTGCCGCGAGAGTAGTTGTCAGCGCAGAGATCGTGTATTTTGATAGCTTGTCAAACATCAAATTACATGGTTAGTTGACAGTTTATATATCTGTCATAATGTACGTTATCGTGGATAAGAAAATTACAAGTTGTATGTAAATAATTCCTTTAATATTTTCTTCCGAATATTTTGCTACCAATTAAGTATTGAAAATGTATGTAAGTAATTTTCTTCATATCACACGACAGCTTATAGTACGAAAGAGACACGTACATATAGCTACGATAAAAATTAATAAAATTTATCCAAATTTAAAAATAAGTTAAAATGAATATCAAAATAAATAGCACGCGCGTAACGCGCACTTGTATGTCTATAGTTACTATTTATTAAAATAGATAATATATTAAAATTATCCTGCGATATATATTGAAGCATATAATTTTCTACAATTTATCTATCATATTTCCGTAACATTCCTAGGTAAAGAATAAAAGATTGAGGTAGATCACGTAAGTGATTAAATTCGAATCGGATTGCGCAGACTAATGATGAGACGCCACAAAACTCTTATTACTTAAGCAAACTGTCGAGACGTGCAAAGATAAAACATAGATATCTAGCGTCGCAACCAACGGTTCAAGATGTCTTGGCGTGACCAAGGAGAATTTGTAAAGAGATTCCGACAGTCGGCATCTTTTTCTCTCTTTTTTTTCTTTCTCTCTTTCTCTTTTTTCTTTCTCTGTCTCGCGTACGAAACAATATCATAGGAAGGCGGCGGGGCAAAGTAAAGCAAGAGAAAGAGACGGAAAAAGAAGTTACGCGATTGTTGAAAAGTTTGATGGTGGGCGGGTAGATAAGAGCAGACTATCTCGCTATTTCTGATTCGAGCAATTAAAATGTCTCTCAGACGCGAAAGTTTTTATCAGCCGCAAAATGCGATTGCGCGGGCTTTTTCGGTCCGGCCCGACCAATGGCCGGCGAATTCGAATGAGGACAAATTGGCCTTGTAACACCGCGAGATACGCGCGTAAATATCGATAAGTGTCAATCTCTAACCTCGCGTTTAACCGACGTGTAGAAATCGCGGCGCCTCGTATAAATGGGTCGCAAGACGATTACGGGCCCGATAGTCGCCCGAAAATTATCAAATGAAGGTGGTGACGACCGATAATCGCGGCGACCTTCTTGATTCGTGATCTTTAAAGAGTGTAACGATATAAGCGCGGGGGCGGTATCTGTTTAGGTTGAGAACTGAGCGGGGAACGGCGATAAAGGTATCGCCAGAACACTTGCATCTACGACTAATTTACATCGTTCTGCGCCGTCTGCGTTATCACGTTTCAAGATTGATACTGGCAGGTGGCACAGGGATCTGATGTAACACTTAGGTAAAATTTAAAAGGTTGTAGAAACCATTTAACGCTTCGCGATACAATCGTGTCTTTTCTTTGTTTCGTATAAGAGCTGCTGAGAAACTAAGTTCACTTATAATGACGTGAATAAAGGCGAGACGTTATCTTTCGTTATTTATAAATATAAAAGAGAGATCCCCTCTTTTCATTTTACGCATATCTTAGATTTTTTCGAATTTTTATTTTCTTATCTCATTTTAACGAGATTAAACTAATGCATTCCGTGAACCGAAACGCAAACTAATTTCTTAGGCAAAGGAATTTAAAACAAACACGACATTAGTCATTGTGTGCAATAAAACATAGATCATTATGTAGATTGCTATGCTGGTTAAATGGATACCAATTATTCTGTTTCGTGAGCCATAAAACAACAAAACTGGCTAATGAGAGAAATTTAGAATACTTGAGAAGATATATAGATCGTTATATAAATGTCAGACAAGTCCTGCTTCTATTTTTGGTAACGCGCTTATCGGAGCGATCAAAATTTCATGTTCCCCGCTGGTCATGGTTGAGCCGAAATTACCGTCCCCCTTATCTCCGAACTTCGAGATTACGACGACGAGTCAAATCTTGCGCGGTGGTCTGGAAAATGTTACAAGGACACAAAATTTCTGGCGCGGATAGCAACAATCTGATATGCGATTTGCCGATGCGCGCAAAAACTATCTGCAATTTTTAATCTTTAACCTCGCGTTATCGCTCGCAATTTCGGGTGTTATCAGGAATCCGCGGATTGATTAGCTCGCAATAGTCTGCCGAAAGTAGTGATAGTCGATGCGCTGCAGATGAAGACCTAACCCAATTTAGATACGACAGCTGAAGTTGTCAAATATCGCATATCTGTTTATCCCACGCATATCGAGCAAACAAGCATAAATCTTCCGACTGCGTCTACTATACCGTTTGTAAGCTTTGACGAATTGTATATAGCGTATCTAATCTGGGGAGAGAATAAAAAGTAATTTAAAACTTGCATCATTTTATCAGCTTCTCTGTGAACGATAGTATTCCCAAACTGTTTCATAACATTCTTTTAGCAAAATATATCGAATTGCTTGCAAACTTGAATTTTATTCTTATATTTTCGAAAAGGTTTTTTCAATTTTCTTATGCTACGTTTAAAACCATTTTAACAGAGCCGCTACTTGTGTAATATTTTAGATAAATATTAACGTCTACAGCTTTGGCCAAAAGTATAAGGCATCTAATATAATATATTTTTTCATTTATCTGAAAGTTAAGAAACTGATTTATGGCACTTGCTGTAAATTATTCTTTGTTTCAAGAACCTTTTAAACTTATGTATAATGGCGATAACCAATGGGAAACAATACAGGTAAAGGAATTTCAAATAAATGAGAAAAATATAGGTGCCTCTCACTTTTGGCTAAAGCTGTATGCTCTCTGCGTACTTTTGTACTTTTACTAATTTCTCTGATGAAAGAAAAAACAGTGTAACGACGTAAAAGTATTTTCACTTTCTACATAGAAAAAGATCCCGCGAGAGCAAGAGAGAGCCCATTTAGTGAGACGAATAGATTTATTGATATCGATAAGCCGCGTGGTTTCTAGTGCTCCACGCCTCGCTGAACCGATAACACGCAATCGAGAACCGGTGGTTGTCGAGTTGCGAGATTAGAGGCCGTGGTCGTTTTTAAAAGTCGCGAGGCAGGAGGATGCACACGGAACAGCGCCTTGAACCGTTCCTGGTAAACCTGTAATTTCGGGATGGATACGGTCCGCTGGAATGCCATCGCCGAAGTTAATTGGGCCCCACGCTACTCTCGTTAAAGTTTATATGTTAATAGACTCACGATACGTTCCTATCTTGGACCCTGACCGAAAAAGAAAGTCGAGCGTAAAATGCGTATTGAGAGGCTACCCGTCTTCAGAAATATGTACGCGACACGTTTGATAATAAAATGTCGCTTACGTGCGAGACCTAACATCTTTCTTCGTAAGAACCTTGTATGAAGAAAGAAGCAGATGTACGCGAGGAAACCTTTCGCAATATCGTTTAGATTAAAATTCACGGAATACTAATATTCGGTAATTGAGCAAAAGTGAGCGTGTTCTAAGGCGTGCTATATATATTCTGTGACATCTTTGGCGTATTTACATGCTCCGAAATCCATGCATTAACGCGGCTACTTAATTTGTAAAACGTCCATCGCCGAGAAGACAATTGTATCTGACAATAAACTTGGTGGAAACACGACACGCAACCAAGACGTGCGTGTAGGGTAAGGGTCGTACGAGTGCCACTTAATATTTCCGCTCCGCGTGCGTTATTGTTTCCTCCCTATAATTTTTTTCCCCTTCCCCGCCTCGATATTACGATATTATCTTTGTTGCATAAATTCCTGCGCATTGTCAAGAAATTAAAACCTTGGCGACGCATCGGGAGAATATTCATGCGTCCCGGTTAAACGGCAATTACGGTTAAACGCCAGGCGTCCGCGTTTCGTTTTGTGTGCAATTTTGTGCAGTACAATGTAACCGCAACCTTACATGCGTATTAATGAAGTAACGTACGTTGGCTCGTCACTCTAAATGCACACGACAAAAATTCATGAAAATCGGCGTTGATGTACGAATACTTAATTCCCTTGCGAAGACAAGAGAATTTATTGCAACTTAATATTTTAGACATAATCGAAAAAAAGTTTGTTTCTGGGTTTTAAAGTTAAATTTATAAACTCTTACATATTATCGGTATTGAATATATAGAACAGATATATAAATATAAAAACTTAATCTGTTATTTTTTATATGCGGAAAATTGTGATTGTTTTATTTTATATATTTTATTTTATACTCATTGACATATTTTAGCATGAAATAAATTATTTATAATAAATTAAAAATTATAATAAATTTGTATTGTACAATAATTACAAAATTCATGAACATAGTTACTATATATTAATGATAGTAAGGCTCTCAAATATAAAATTAAAGACAATATAATAAAAGCCAATGTGAGCCAACGCCGTTATCGAGGCGAAATAAATCATTTATTCATCAAAAGTAAGTACTTTTTATTGTATATTTATATTGTACATTTGATGAATAAATGATTTATTTCGCCTCGATAACGACGTTGGCTCACATTGGCTTTTATTATATCGTCTTTAATAGTTACTATATTTGTTCGAAATGTTTACAGTGTCAATATATCAAGTCGACAGGTATTTCCGATCGAAGATCAAACTAGCCGTCGTTGCCTTATTAAAATGTATGCCTTAATTACGCCGTGAAGACTCGCCACGGCAACGAATGAGGATAAATGAATGCAGGAGGAATGAACAGAAGCAGTCGACAGTTTCACATCCGAGTAAGGGACGCCGGGAATTTCATACACAAAGGAATCCTCTACCTGTCTCGGAATTTTCTGTAGGATTCAGAATCGCCCGATTACTTCGCATTGCCCCTAAACAATAGCGTCGAGTTGTATTGTTTTAATCAATGTAAAACGGCTTATCTTTTCAGTAATAATTTGTGTAAAGCGTGTAAGCGTGCAAAGGGTTATTTCAATAAAAAATTTGGAGATATCTTCCGAAAATTAATTAAATTAGAAATAAAAATTTTTTAAATTCTTTTTTTGTGTTATCGCTATACTTTTATAATTTAAAATTATCAATGTTTTAATACCTAAGATGAAATCGACTGTGAATCTTAATATTTCAAACTTATCTTAATTTCAAGCGTATGAAAAACTGTAGACAAAAGAAAGGCCGAAAGTATTTTGTACATACCGGAATTTACTGGAATATAGTGGTATATATTGGAGTATACTGGATATATGTATGCAAAAGGCAGTAAAGTGTGGAACACAGCACATAAGCAGAATGAAAGACTTTTAAATAGCTCGATTCGAAATAAAAAGCCGAAGGGAAAAGGCTAATAAGAGCGATGTTTATAACGAAGGGGAAGGTGCCTAAAAACCGTGTTACCTAGGTCTGTAATTGGGGCCCCTCTATTAATTAGCCAATTAAGTCGGCCGCGATCTTGATCCTGCCAGCGGCGCATCCTGCTTCGTTAAATGATGTGATTCGCGCGAGTGACCCGGCACTTCGAGGGGTTTCGAGGTTACAAAGGAGAAGAGTTGCGTAATCGGGGCTGTGCGGTGTAAAAGCATAGCTAAATGCGTGGTGTTTACTATTCCGGTCGAAACCAAGCGGCAGACACACAACCGCGGCCGCGTCGCCGGAAGTGGCAATTTTGCGGGTTACATTGAGCCGATTGGCAATCGTCGGCTTCTTACAATGTCGATCGTGGGAATTTTCGCGAGAAGACAGAGAAGAGGATCCAAACGAAGATCGGTAGGAGCATCTGCACGTCGTTTCTTTAGAAACGTACGAACGTATCGTTAAACAGTAAGGTAAATACAGCTTTCTGCTTACGGCGTAACCTTGGAGCGGCAGTCAATAAAATTAATAGGCAGGTTTTCTTCTTGCGGTTTGTGTCTTGTATCAATAAGTTCAAGAATTACGTGCGACTTTTAAATAAAATGATAAAACAAGTCTCAAAAGCAGAGTTATAAAAGAATTTATAAATTACTTAATTTTAGATATATCTTATGCAGGATTGGGAAAGTTACTTTATAAAAGTATCTAGTTACAGTTACAGTTTTTTCATTAAAAATGTAACTAGTTACAGTTATAAGTTATCGATTCTGAAAAGTAACTTGTTACAGTTATAGTTACTTAAAAAGTTACGAGTCGTTACTTTGCAGTTACTTTCTTGAAATGAAAATAAAAATATCAAATCTACATCACTTATTGTTAGTGATAAAAATTTATATGACATTTAATACAAAATCAATACTAATGACGCTAGTTTCTCAGATATAAAATCAAAAATAATTTGGAAGAAAGCCAATGTGAGCCAACGCCGTTGTCGGGGCAAACAATAAATTTATTATTCAAAAATACACTATACAAATCTAAAAACCACAAACGTTTCGACTCCGATTTGAGTCCTCCTCAGTGTATACAATTAAAACTGATCTCTATTCTCCATGGGTAAATAAAATGAAATTTACGTCACCTCCACAAACGAGAACGTGACTTAAAAGGAGAAAACCAAAAATAATTTTTTTATGTAATAGAATTTTACCTAAAAAAATTTTTATCTAAAATTATTATCTAGAAAAAATTTTTTTAGTTTTCTCCTTTCTATTCGTAAGTTGTGTTGCATGTCGAGAGCAGTTAGGAGCATGCGCATTGGATTGTAAAGTGTGGATAACAATGTTTATGTACAAGCGCAAGGCTGCCCAATGCAATCTGCCAAAAGTTTGAAATATATATAAAGTAACTATTAATGTAACTATTAAATTAGTTACTAGTTACCAAAATTATATAACTGAGTTAAGTTACAGTTACAGATGGAGAAAAAGGAACAAAGTTAAGTTAGAGTTACCGAAAAAACGTAACTGTAACTGTAACTTCGTTACAAGTAATGAGTTACTTCCCAACCCTGATTTTATGTGTAAATCATAAATTTAACGAAATTAAGACAGTAACTTTAAAATTACATTGTAATAAAAATTACAGAAATCTTACATGTGTACGTATCTTTAATAATAAATTTTTTTTAGAATATGCTTTTTAATAAAATGATAAAAAGATAATTATGGTAATAAATAAGAGATACACAAATATTATTAAAATAAATTTTTCTGCTATTCTTAAAAACATTCAATATCATCAAAGTTTAGGTCAACAGAGTTTTTACTTAAGTTCAGACGAACAAGGAATTTAGAAGAGAAACACTATTAAGTACATCTGAGAGATCGCTTCGACTAAAAAATCTTAGCAATGTGATACTTAAAAGAACGCTCGACATAATCAAATATTTATAGATCGTATAATCAGATATTTGCCCGTGCTTGAAGGGATTAAATACCCGAGTGCTGAATAACTGATGCTTGAGTAAATAAATGAATAAAAAGAAAAAGAGAATCGCATCAGATAGCGGTGCGTATCGTGGCACAAGCAGTGCTCCATCATACGCCGTACTCTCGGTCGTCATCCTCGCCTCTTATTTCATCCTCCACCGATCTCTCACACGGACGGGCCACCAGCAGATCTCAACGACTCTTCCATCCGGCCGCGAGGACGCGTATGCAAAATGCAGTTCCGGGGTGAAATGCATCTTGACGCGCAACGGCGGCGGTCGGCGGCGGTTCGCGGTGGCCAAAGGCGACGCTTGAGAAAACAAATGGGGTGTAAGGTGGGAAGCGGCGGGACTAGACGCCTGCGGAGGGAAAGAAAAAGAAGAGGGTCGAGGAATCGAGATGAGGGAAAGAGAGAGAAAGAGGCGATTGTGTCCGGGGCGCACACAGGTGTCGGTCTAGACTCTTTTATCGGGCGCGGAGGCACCGCACGGAGCGAGAGGAAGAGAGGAAGGAAGCGGGACTGGCGAACGGAGGGGGTGAAGGACGGGAGCGGAGAAGGTGAAAAAGGGACGGGAGACACACATACATACACATACACACGGAGGAGGAAGAGGGAACCATGCGTGGCGCAATTCGGGACCAATGGGAAAAATGAGACACACCGCGAGTCGGTAAGAAACCAGTTCGCGATGCATTATGCCATTCGGGGCACTCGCGTCTGCCTGCCTAGGCAGACCGGGATATAAAGGATAAAGAATAAAGGATAAGGGATAAAAAGGAGAGGCTGTCCTCCGCGAGGATAAAGGACGGAGTGGAGTCGCGAGGAGTCGGGAGGAGGGAAGGATGTATGGGATCGCAGAGGAGGGACAGTTTGCGAGAGGAGAACGCGGTGCGTCCTGCAAAAATACGTTGCGCGTCCTGCCGTTCGCTCGTGCGTGTGCATCGTCCTTTCGCGTTTCGTATGCAGACGTGAAGCATCGCGTCACGTCGTGTCGCGTCGCGTTAGAAAAAAAGAAGGAGAGGCGAGAGAAAGATGGTACGAGGACGCTCACGCGTCGCTCATCTTCCGGAAGTTTCGGCCGACCGCGCCCAGGCGACTCGATTAGCACCAAACGGCGGCAGGGGGTCATTGACCCTTAACATTTAACCCCCTCGAATCGCGGAGTTTATTCGAGCGAGGCGCAGCAACTGTTCGGAACACACATCGATTATATCCATATGGATTATAAACGTATGGATAACTGCGAAGAGAAATCTGCAGAGCTATAGCGCGCAGTTTAATTGAAGGCTTCACACACACACACATTCCAAACATCAGACTAGTCCAAAATTTGTAATTTTCAGAAACTAAAAAACCGTGTTCATCTCAATCTTAATGTTTTTAATATATAAAATGCACAAGAATATTTTCTTGACATGTTTGTTTCTCAATAGTGCTGCGTTATTTAGGGAAAAAATAAAATGAGTTAGACTTGTCTGGTTTTTGGTAGTTATTATATATACTTATACGAGTATACTATCTACAAAAAGTAACTAAAATAGACTTCACTTTGATAAAACAAGGAACTTTACTTAACACTTTATTTAAAACTTTTATTTTACACTTGATTTATTTAACATTTTACCAAAAACTTTATTTATTTTTAATATTTTACTTAACACTTTACTTAAGGCTCCTGTTAACTCACTAATATTTCAGATTGTGACATCAGAAACGAGAAAATACACAATAAAAATTACGTCTGATCTTTGTAGAATCGCATATATTTCAACTGCCTATACAGTACGACTTATTCGATTTTTGATAAATCCGAATGATCATGAACATCACTGTTATCCGATTAACGTGACGTCATAATCAAAAATTTTTTATGTTTGGAATGAACCCCTCAATTTCATAAGTCCGTTAATTTCCATTTCTAGTGATAATTTAATTCTATACGTAAAAATATCTATATTATTAATAAAAATATACAATACACACAAATGTTATTAATAAAAAAATATTTAAAGATCCTGCAATTCTCGATATCAATTTATTATATTGTTATACCATCATACTATTCAATTGTTTTTATATGGATAAGTTTGTGCAATTATCTATTTCAATTTTCTAGTTTATATTACGGAATAAATATAATTAATCGATTATTAAAATAAATAACTTGAATATTCGCGTTCATCGTTTTATCTTTGTTGAATGTCTCTACACTGATTTCAAAATATTGTCAAAATTTGTATTGTAATGCATTTACTCGTTTAACAACGCAATTTTTACTACACGAAGATTAGGTTCAACCTGTTTAATCGCTAATTTCGATGTGAGATATTCTTGAGTTGATGTGTCTGCGTTCAAAAACAACAAAATTCTGGCATTGTCGTAGCGAATTTAGTGTAGCGAATTTACTGCGAAGGAATTAAGAATGCAAAAGCATTAGGATCGTATTTCCGAACCTTCGGAACGATGGTCGACGGATTTTCTATGGAGGTGGACAATGGGACATACCATTAGTTAGGTTTGGCAATTCTCTTTTTTCACAGTTTTCTACCCAAGATACAAAAACGGCACCAATCGTCCTGTTTCTAACGGGACGGAAGTCCATAAGCCAGAAAGAAAATAGTGTATAAAGACGAGAATATTTTGTTTCGCTAAAGAAAACGGGGTAGGTGGTCATGCGGCGCTCAAAAGGCTTTTCATAACCTTAGGTAGTACGAAAATCCTTGAAGATATACAAAATGGCTTTCTAGCTCTCTGCTGTCCTGTAGTTAATCTTTTGTCCTCTAATCGTTCCGTCCTGGTATCTCAGTGGGATAGTTATTCGGTCATGTTTTTGATGAAAAGGAGAAAGCGGACAGGACGGAAGGCAGGGAAAAAAGCCTGCGCACAGCCAAGCTTAATATCTTTGTATATCGAGCCGAAGTGCCGTAATGAAAACTAAACGATTAACGAGCGGTGCGAAATTGGCGCGGCCGTTTGCGAGAGATTCCGCCGGAGAAATTTCGGAGATCTCGTGCCGCGTGGCTTAATCGCTAATATTAGCCCGTAATCGGCTCGTCCCGTTGACCAGAACGAGCTCGTTAAAGCAATGCGGATGAACGGTGTCGCGTAAAAAGCAATCCCGCGGAGTGGACATTAAAGAATGAACGACGTGTATCACATGACATACAGTTTCTCATATCCGTCAGAGACGATCAATCGGTTGCTAAAGTGTATAGTGCCATAAAACAAGCATGCATTTAAAATATATAGTGCCATAAAATATAAGTACTATATATATAATATGTAATATAAAATCAAAGTCCAGTTCGTTATTCTAATAATAATATAGAAATACATAGATTAATATAAGGGAAAAAACGAACAAATGAAGAGGATGTTAAATAGAAATATAAGTATATTAAACAAATTACATAACAAGATGTGTCTCAAATAACGGAACAAGTTTCAACTTAACTAAAGTCTTCTTCAGATCATTAATCTTTTAAATTAATGTATCCTCATTAGTCTGCGTTTTAAACAATCGAGTAATTTTTTATCTAATTTGCGGCTAGTATGTACATGTTATAATTTCTTTAATATACTTATTTTTATTTGACATCCTCTTCATTTGCTTGTTTTTTGGCTCTTATATATTATCTATTTATATTTGTTAATATGTAACATAGTTTCATTAAAAATATCACGATTCAGCGCAAAATTGTCGCATGTAATTAATGTCGACTTATATTTTAACGATTCTTTGTCGACAAGCTATATTAAAATCTGCTTCCGGTACCGAGTTACTTCCCCGTTATTATCATCGCCTTCCACCAGAAGACTCCGGAAAAATGCAGCCGATCGAATCATTGGCAGATTCGAGATTGACGTGTCACTCGTGAAACTTTCCCACTGTTCGCACGCGAAAAGCGATATACACGAGACGAGCGAACGAGCGCGCGCGCGAGCCAACGCGGTGCCCTTCGTCGCGTCGAATTGAAAGAAAGGAGACCCCTAAAAAAACTGGTTCTTTCTTTCCCCCTCGTGGATCCGGGGCCGCACCTGGCCCGCCGGTCCGAGGTTCTTTACGAGCCAGGAGAGAGACCTTCGATCGGATCTTGAATTTCGCCGGCGCGGCGCGGCGCGGTGCGGCGGCGGGTTCTGACGAAAATTAATCGGCGATTAGCTTGGACGATAACGGTCTGCTTAGCCGGTAAAACTAATGCTTGGGATTCGGCGATTAGCCCCTTTCGGGGTCTGACGCCTTTGTCTCTCTTTGCCTCCTGCGAAAAATCTCGAAATCTCGTCACGCCGCGTTTTCCGCATGCGCGACCGCTGGGAAAGATCGCGCACGTACGTCCGCTGCTCTGGGCCGAATCCGAATTGTATCTAGAAACAGGCCGC
>NJRP01000132.1:28930-42988 GCA_003063835.1 Aphaenogaster floridana | reverse complement strand
AAGGATTTTCTTAGTGTTTAAGAGGAGAATCTTAGCATGTAAGAATATCTCCTCTTAGTTTAAGAGGAGAATCTTAACATGTAAGAATATTCTTGCATGTTAAGAATATCTCTTTAGAGGATATACTGTTTAACAGATTCTCCTCTTGAACTAAGAAGATCCTCTTGGCGCTTATATTAGAGTAGAATACAATTTTTTCGGTGCAGTAATTGGGGCGCATAAATAATTTATTATAAATATCAAGTAGACTTAAACGATAAAAGTCCTTAATGCAAAAAGCGCGAAATCATTTGTGTAGAATATTTAAATACTTCGCAAATTAGGTCTTTTTCCGTTATCTGTAACGAGGGGCAGGAAATTATTTATACCGTTATTCCGCTCATGCTAGATAATCGAACAACAATTAGACCGATGAAATTGAATTCGTGCTGCATGGCGTTCGCGTGGAAAATAATCAGTACTGCAGTAAACTTCCTTCGACGAGCTTGCACCCGCGTTCGCTTCCGATATATCGCGATAGCGTACCGCGCTGAAATGCGAAAAGCATTGTAACGGCACGCGATAGAGCAAAAAGAAATGAGCCAAGGGGACCACGGGAGGAAAGGGAGGGGGGGAGGGATTGTGAGGAGCACCGAGCGTTTTTCATCGCAAGGAATATGCTAATGAAGACACGTCGCGAACTGACAATCTTGACGGTTAATCTCGCGTGATTATTCCTAATTATGCAAATGGTGGTACTTTGTGATGATCATTCCGAAGCAACTATATCCGGGCACGAGATCGTGATGCCCCCGTAAGCACTTTTGATGAAAGGTTATTTTTAATGATATCGTTCGTAATCATACGCTCAAGTCCGAACGGGGGGGAGGGGGGGGGGACCGAAGGCGGGCCGGCACGTTCTAGAATTCGGAACTATTCGACGAGCGAGTAAGGACCGAAGGTCCTTCCAATACGGACGAGGGGGACGGAGCGTGAAGCCCTTTCCGCTTGGAAAACGAAAACGCGCGATATTCGCCTTGATTTTTTCGATCACTATCTCAGCCATTATCTAGCCGGAGTCCAGCCGAGAATGTCGGGGTACTCTTGAAGCTTTTCGATCGGTTGCGCGATACAGCTAAACGAGCATCGTGTGCACGTATGCATGAAGCTCTTAGCGTAGACACTTCTAGCACGTGTTGGCGTCTTTGCATATCACGCCGAGCGCACACGTGCGCCTAACGCGCATCTGACAATGAGATCCGGAATATGCAAGTGTCCATGAGAACCACGCGTAGCTTTGCAAATTAGAGAACAATCAGAACAATAAGCGAAATAATCAACAGTTTTTCGCGCGACGGTTATCGATTTGCGATTATGTGTGCGTTCAATCGCGCTCCGAAGGTTTTGCCCATTCATTTTTTCCCCCGTCCGAGGAAAAAATCGAAACCCGTCAAGAGTCCAACGCAAAGTTCACATGAAATCGAACAGCACTTTTAATATTTCCGTCAGGGACGCGTAACGGAATAAGTTTATCCGACTCGAGCGCGGGTTGCTTTTCACGGCTGCGAGAGAGATTGGAGAAAATGCAAATGCGTGTTCCGGCACGTTAAGTGCTAATTGCGCGACGGCGGATTTTTGCATTTATTGCTATCGGCGAGTCGTATGTACGTATCAATATCCTGCTCTCCCACGCGAATACATTACTGTCAAAAATTAGATAAGGGAACTTTTAATCACAGATTCCGATTTCCGCATAGGAAGCCGGCGCACCTTCGACGATACTCGCGTGGGAATAATGTCACTTGTATGCCATCCGGAAACGTTTGGTTTAAGTGCAGCGTCAGCGGTTCCCGGCATAAAGTCGCTTGTAACCGGTGCCGCGTTATCAGGAGACCGACGGATGTTGGTGGAATGGTCGTGAGAATGACACAAATAAAAAAAAAGAAAGACGAGCGAGAAAAAGATCAGATCGCGTCGCGCGTTCTCGTACTTCGAAATGAATGAAGAAACGCAGGCAATGTAAAGAGAAATACAACACAGCTTCCAGAAACTAAGATAAAGCGTAAAGATATACGCCACGGAGATACGTAAAATGTGAGATCAATGAAACGGGTCCAGTCACCAAAACTGGTTTCGTTGTGCTTCCTACGGAAACCGCAAAAGTATTCGTTGTGACAAATTTTAAACGTTAGTCCTGTTACACAAGTTTCTTCAGTTATGGATTTCGGAGAGACTAGATTCTCGCATATATGGTGTGCGTGACATCAAATAATCCGTCCATGATCCATCGATGCGACGAGAAGAGAGAAAGAGGGAAAGAGACAGAATGAGAGAGGAAGAGAAAGGGAATAAGAAAGAGAGAGAGAGGGGGGGGGGAAGTTGCCGTGCTCCAGATTGCGAGAACCTAGGTCAATATCCTCCGAGAATCCTGTCCCCTCATTCTACTTTCAGGACAGCCAAGCTGGCGGTGGCGTCAAGTCGATGAACGTCAATCAATTTATAAGCGGGAAATCGGATATTTTTGGCACGAATACGGTTCGCGCCGATTTTACAAGCGGCTGACTCGCGATAAAGCAAACAGAAATTCGAATATAGGGGACCAGTGTGAGATAAGTACCCCTGTCTGTATTTAGACTTCTGTGCCCGACGTAATTTTAAATTGGATCAAGGTCTCAGGCAAACAATATTTTACGATTTTTTTGCAAAATTATAATAACTCGATAATTACGCACATTTCTTTTTTTACATCTCTTACGCAATCTCTTCCCCCCTTTTTCCTTCTCGTTAGGTATTCTCTAGATATTTAATAAGAAACATTTAAGAAATTGAAATATTGACTTGGGATTTAATCTAACATAGGATTTAATCTTTAAGAAGAAGAAGAATTTAATCTAATCTTAATATATTGTTACTTCTTTCTCGGATATAATTCCGTTTCTTCAAACAAGTCCGGTGAAGCTCTTACGGATCCGCTCGTTAAATGAAATGCAATAAATCAATAGTTTCGTTGTGATCGATAGTTAGAATTCAACAGTATGTCAGTCAGGCTAATATACGAAATAGCTTCAGTCATTTCGATATCGAGAATCGGCTAAGTGCTTAGGTCATCGTTATTTGAAGGAGCGGCGCGCCGTATAGGGCGATTTGGTAAACGATTTGATCTCGCGCTCGATGATTTATTACTATGGCGGCTGTCGTTTTCCATTGGCGAACAGGTTTGAATAAGATCGGAATTTTGAGATGATAAAAACGCCGGAAGCTATATCTGTTAAACACACAACGCGATTACTATATGTCCGGAGTCTGTATGCTATGTGTCCTTAATCCGTGGATACGCGTTTATCTATCGAAAATGAAATCTTTAATATCAGAATTATTTCTTTATTCTCTTATTACCTTCTTTACGATATTGCAGAATTTATAATATAATTAATTATATATGAAATCTAATTAATTATATTTCATATTAATTATATTTCATGTATTGTAAATGCTGCCGAGGAAGTAATAACACTGCAAATCCAAGCGTGTTATTTTAGCTGAAGCTTTTCTTACACATTTCTTACCGTTTTAAATCATTTAACACGATTGAACATATTAACTTTTAATTAAACACGATTGAACCTGATGTTAAATGACATAACCTAAAACAGCAAGAAACATGTAAAAAGAACTTCAATCAAATGTGTCATTTTTAGATGTTTATGCGTGTAAAAATAACACGCTTGGATTTGTAATGAAGGGACTAATGTAATAAGAAAATAATTTCTTAAATTATATTTCATATAATTAATTGTATTGTAAGTATTTTTTGAAGGTTAATATTTTGTGCCAGATGTTACACATTTTATGTTATAAAATTATTATATTAAGTGTTCAAATGTACTACACCGTAACATTCTAAACATTTTAAAATACATTTTTCATAATATTGTCAAGTTGGTCACTAATTACATTAGAACAAGTTGCTATAATTCTTTCAGGTTTATTTTCTGAACGATAATAAATTCCTGCGAATACATGTTATCTTTCAAAAACTCTCATAAGAAAAAATCCTTCCAATTATCCTCTTAATACTTTTATATGCAGAATAATGAGAAGAATCAATTTATGCTAAAAAAAGTATATGATTCCATTTTAAAAAAGGTGCAATCACATCTTATAAGTACATCGGTGTATTGTTTGAAAAAAATATAATCACGGAATGATATACAGTGGCGTGCAAAAGTCTCCGGCCAGATGCATTTTTCACGTTTTCTTTCAAAAGCGAAGACTAAAAGAATTTTGACTAATATTGTATACATATAAGAATATATCATTTTGAAAAATAATATAAGGAATGAACATTATTTATTACTGGATATGTATTTACTAGTCAAAATTCCTTTGGTCTTCGCCTTTGAAAGAAAACGTGAAAAATTCATCTGGCCGGAGACTTTTGCACGCTACAGTATATACATATATATATATATATATATAATTAGATAGCTAAAATTCATTGCAATCATATCATAATTACGACGAGTTTGGAAATTACAGTTCTCGTTACAATACACATTTTTTGTTTTCTTAAACTGTAAAGCAATAATCTCATGGAAGTTTGTTTAGGACGGAACAAAAGATTAAACGGAAGATCTTTTGCCGAAGGCACCTTAAACGGGTGGCATTTCTGCGCTTCAACAGATATCATGGACAAAAGCGACAGAAAAAACCGGACGGACAAAAGAACTAACCAATCTATTCCTCGAAGAGTCTACCGCTTTTAAATGCTATTTAGGCGGTGCCTTTCGCATTTCCAGCTCGAAGTTGAGGACGGCCAGTCACAGAAGTGCATGAATGGCCGCGCTGTCTACCTAGGGATCCGGGATCCTTCGAAGAACTTAGCCAAACGAACGCTCAATGGTTGATACCTCCGGGACGTCGAGACGAAAGAGGCCACATCAAATATTATAAATACGAGAAACGCCTCTCGCGCTTACACCGCTTTCTTATCTGCAAATTTGATAACTGCATCCGGCCTTATCCTAATGCAAATAAAGGGCGCGGGACGACTGGAGCTTCGAATGCACGACTGAATACTAATACGAGAGCGTTGCAGCAAGTTCGCGTTGTAAAGTGTCATATTAAAAGTTTGAAAATAACTATGTACCGTTTCTTGATTCATGAACAACTGTTCTTGAACGTGTCACGATGATTCATATTTTAAAAGCGGGTCTAGATTTTATTGAGGCGAGCAAGGCTAAATGTGATTAACGGTATTTTCCGATTAAGTGCGCTAAGCAAATCGATTAAAACAATTAAGCGCTGCAGAATGCCATTCCGTTCGAGTATCGTTATTATCTGTCGGAAATTATTGGTGAAATCTGAGATCTGAAATTTAACGGCGAAGAAACCATTAGAAACTTTGAGTCACGCTAGCCAGAATGGCGTTGGCCTATCCTACAAGCCAAGGGAAGCGTCGAATGCCGGAATCGTAGACGAAAGTGCGCTTCACGGCTCATCGCCTTCTCATTTCTTAGATTACATGGTAGCCGAACGAGGTGTCCGCTCGATTAATACCGCAAACCACAACACTGTCTCACCTGCATCGTAAACACGTCGTTTACATCGCGATTATTAATGAATACGTTGCAAGAACCGTGAGGTTTTTCTTGAATTTGTCTGGAGATCGTTAATTCGTACTTACGTCACGTTTAAATATTGGAAATTTATTCCTTCGTCAGTAAACATATGTTCTTTCAAGTGGTGGAAAATATAAAATCGAGATATTTATACCTACAAATTATATATTCTTAATAATATTTATAAAACAAATATTGCAAAAAGAAATAAAAACATTATTTGTATCGAGAATCTATAAAAAGAATAAAAATAGACTTGTTGAAAGACTTCTAAAAAAAGATTATAAATTTGATGTGTGATATAATAAATTAATTTTTAAGTGTAATGCTTTGCGCAGAAATATTACTAAAGAATTTGTTTATATAACAATAAATATAATAGTTTAAATGAATACTTTTATCTTGTTATTGGTGATTTACATCTAATCTAATCTAGTTAATCGAGAATTGTGCATGAAAATTATTGATTTCGCGCCGACAATGAAAGTATTGGAACGCAATATTAACATAAGACTGCTACGTAAGGCCTTGCGCACAATGGAGGAATATTAAATATTGGAATTAGAGTTTTAGAATTAGTTTCCTCAATGAACACTATAGATAAATGATAAGTTACGTTGTATTTCGTATAACACATTTATGTCTTATATCTTATTAATATATATATATATATATTTTAGAATCAATTTCCTCAATGAATATTGAATGTAATGCACAATGGATATATATATATATCATTACATTCAATATTCATTGAGGAAATTGATTCTAAAATTTTAATTCCTATTCCTAATATCTAATATTCCTCCATTGTGCGCAGGGCCTAATGTTATAGAGTTCTAATAGCATTTTGTGAAATAACATTCTTCCCACTTGTGATATTTTCTCCGTAAAATTAAGTTTTCAAGGAAAGAATTTTTTCGCACGATACCAATCTAAATAACCTATAGGATTAAAAAATATCTGATCGGAGAATTGCAGATCACGGACTTCTGCGAGTCCAATGACTGTGGAGTGTCTACTGCGTCATCGAAATTTCGCGAAATATCGTTTCCTCGAATCACTCGACTCCTATTCACTCATTTTCGTTTGTAACAATCAGCGATACATTGTTGCGCGCGATCGCAGTTTGCTAGATTGTAGTTCCCGACCTCGGGCTGCACGCGAGGTAACCCTTTTTTTATTTATTTTCAGAAAAGGACAAGCAGCCCAGTCTGAACGTGTAAATTATCTTAATGAACCGCGCGGTCCGATGCGCGGCTGTTTCTCTCAATGAAATCACTTTTTCGAGAGACGTCTCGACTTGGAAGCGTCCGCGCTAAGCACGAGCCGCGCGGCCCCGAAACAGGTAGACCGACCCTTCTCCGGTTCCTTGCCGATCTCTCTTGAGACGCTTTTTTATTTTTCGCAGACGGGTTGGTCCGCAACCGCAATTTTCGGTTGTCCGCGTCTCCGTCGTATCCATCGCACCCGGGCTCTCCTGCTCTCGCTCCTATCCCTTCTCGCGCCTTCCTGTTTCGAAGGCGCCTCCCTTTGTTTCGGAATCGCTGCGGGAGCGAACCTTGGGAGTGTCCCGGGCTTATAATATCCACAAAATGTGTTTTTCGCACGTACCGTTGAGATTTTTACCTGCCGATCGAGCGGCACAGTCAAGAGGAAAGGTTGTCGTGATGCTATTTATAATAAAGCCGCTTCAATTCTGACACGGCACGTATCAAAGCAAGACAAATGAAGATCTGTCACTTTTACCGGTGCGCCAGGATCCTTGCTATGACATTATTTAAAGAATGATGGTGACGGTAAGGTGTAATATTTTCCGAGTTTCGGGGACTGCGACTCATCGAAGCCGATATAATTTCAGAAGTAAGGTGGAACATCGATGTTAATTAACGGTATCGGCAAACGAAACAGACAGCTATGTTTATTCTTGATAATGGAAATGATTAAACGTAATGGTGCGTGGAAGATTTAATCCAAACGGAATTGTACCAGCTTTATAGCTTCTGAATGGAAGACACTCTGACCCATTTATGCGCACGACGGTGCAGCCGAAGGTCTTTGCTACAGGCGTGTTGGGAAGACGCGCGAGATCCGCGTCCTCGACCGAGAAAAATCGAACAGCACGAAGTTTATCTCCCCTCCCGGGTATGAATACGGACGCTTAACGAGCACGAATCTTGGCGGCCGTCTGCCTCCGCATCGCGAAATAATCAGAAACGATGATGAGAGTCAAGTCGGACGCCTCTGTGGCCCGGCGACACCTGACGCTGCTCGCGGCCTCGAGAACATCGTGTAGGATTCGTTTTTTTACATCGCGCAGCACAAAAATCACGAGTAGACAATCAAGAAATAAAAGAGAGGAGCAAGAATTAAATTAATTAATAATTAAGAAATTTGTTTGATATTTTTTTGCGAAGTTATGAATCGGTTGTTTCTTCTAGCCCGATCGATCATCGAAGGAAAGGAGGTAGGCTCGAGATTAAAAACCGAGATGGGGATAAAGTCGAGGCAGAGACTTAGGCTCGAGGTAGACCGCATATAACGCTCTTAACACGGCGGCTCTTACGGCTGGCTTGGCACTGACAAGAGTTTCTTGCGCGTGCCGGCAATTTCGCGGGTCGGCCGATAAAAAGCGGCGATTCTGTCCGCCGATCACGTACTCCGTCCTCCATACGCCTGAGGATCCGCCGCGATAGATGAAATAAGTTACAGTTTACGATACCGCGCGTCAAGTGCCTCGTCGACGGTGGTTTTGCGAATGCGGGCTGGCGGTCGCCCATTACACACGCAAGTGAACGAGAACGGTTTTGCGCGAATCCCGCAAATGTAACGCTCCTCACGAGTCGCGGGGGTTAGCGACGAGCCTCAAGTGCTTTGATGGAGCGGTCAGTCCTTATACAGAGCAATCGGGACCTACCGCGCGTTCTTTCAGCCTCGGACTCTCTGATCGCCCTGACGTCAATTTCTTCCCAACCTCATCAGGCCCAAAGTGAGATTTCAAAGTTGCGATTGTTGTTTTTCGCATTCAACTGTTTGGCGGGAGTTATGATAGGTGGGTTATAAGAACCGGTGATGTCATATGTGATACCCGGCGAACTAAAGAGCTTAACGAAACATTTCCTTAATAATTCGTTATAGCGCTTTGAGTTGTAAACAGTTAAAAATAAATGAATTTTACAAAATTGTAAAAGAGATGTTTCAATTAGAGAGACGCATTTTAATTAGATATCAAAATGTGATTTTTTGTTTAATCTAAAGTGAACTTTGGGACGATTGCGGCATGTAAACTGTGCGATTTTACACGCTGCTTTTTGAAGAGCTAATAAATATAAAAATCATAAAATTTATAATTTTATTTCCGAGACATTTTGGCAAGAATTGTAAAATTAATTGTCTATAATCCAAGTTTTGCTAAGAAATAATCGACTTTAAATTTATTGAAAATCTCATTGATTTTATTTAATCTATAACGAATTAATAAGAGAACGTAGAATTATCAGCAGGAACGTATTTTTGAAACTAGTACTCGTGTGTATGAAACAGGATTTGTGATTCTTAAGAAGAAGAGTTGAAGTTGTTGAACGTCGTATTCTCATAGTTCAAATTGTAGAAGAAGCGACTCTACAAGCTGTATATGACAATGTGGTGGTGGACATTTTGAACATTTGTTATAAATAGGCACAAAAATTTATACATTTTCATCTAAATAATAAATTCTGTATTTTTGTAAAATGGTATATCTGTTTTATATGTCATATACAGCTTGTAGAGTCGCTTCTTCTACAATTTAGACTATGAGAATACGACGTTCAACAATTTCAACTCTTATTAACGTTATTAAAATAAATAATTATAAAATTATGTATTTTTATAAAGTTTTGTTATCATTAGCACTAAATTAATTACTATTCTTTAAGTTGTTAAGCTTACCCAATGTTTTATCGCGTTGTTTCAAACGATATACCAATAGTGATCTTTAAGTAATTGGATTTTGAATTGCCGATATAAAAATGTCTATTTTACCATACATTATTCTATTTTATCATAGACAAAAAAAATAATTCATTAGTTGATATTGATCTGTACATTTTTATCATGTGAAAAAATGATATAAATTATGGTATAAATTATAAGTCCACGCATAAATACAATAAAAATAAAATTAAAGACGATATAATAAAAGCCAATGTGAGCCAACGCCGTTATCGAGGCGAAACAATTATTCATCAAATATACAATATAAATATACAATACAAAGTAAACGTTTCGACTATAATTTGAGTCCTCTTCAGTAATAAATTATAATAAAAAATAGATGAATAAATTCGCGTTACTTTCACCAAATAAATTAATTAGTAAGTAGAACAAGAAGTAATGAAAGAAAAATTAATGAATTGAGTGAATTGACCAAATTATGAAAAATTTTGAAAAAGAAAGAGTACATTAATGTAAGTAATTTTTATAATTAAAGGTTGATAGAAAAAAAGAAATTCATTTAAGAAACTGTTCAAGATATTGTCTGAGTGGAAAGAACGCAAATCTCGTGTCACGACTAAGGATGAAAATGAATGTAGATGACAATAGTGACAAATATTTATAGGGCAGGTTCCCTTCCTACGGCACCGGTTCGAGATTGGCATGCGTGAAATCTTGTGGGGGAAAGATCAACGGATCATACGGAGTGTTGATACAGAATTCCGCGAATAGAAGTTCCTGAATTAAAGCTCGTCAATACGGAATGTTGATACAGAATTCCGCGAGTAGAAGTTCCCGAATTAAAGCGCGTCAACCAAATCAAAATATCCCGGATCTAAAAGCTCTGTATCTTTCTGTAAATTTAGACCATTGGATTGCTTTTTAATATGTACCATTTCTGAGACAAGTCTTTTTCTATAATGTGATTCGCTATCTAAAATTTCAATATTGCTCCAGTCATTACTTCTTGTTCTACTTACTAATTAATTCATTTGGTGGAAGTAACGCGAATTCATTCATCTATTTTTTATTATAATTTAGTACTGAAGAGGACTCAAATTATAGTCAAAACGTTTACTTTGTATTGTATATTTATATTGTGCATTTGATGAATAAATGATTCGTTTCGCCTCGATAACGGCGTTGGCTCACATTGGCTTTTATTATATCGTCTTTAATTTTATATTTGAGAACCTTACTATCATTAATATTTAGTTTCAATAAAAATAAAAAGCAATTACAACAACGGATGCAGAATTATATCAATTTCGAGAATAGAATTGATGCTTGAAAACACCTTCACTACTGTGCGATGTGCCATGCCTGAGCGCGCGAATTTCGGACAGTTTGATTAGTCAACTTTAAACTCTTCTCATTTGAAAACTATTGTAGCCTCGACATTTTGGTATTAGGATTTTTATCTCAAAATGATCTCAGGAATCTGTCTATAACAGGTGTCACGCAAAGTCTAGGATGTATGTATATTTGGAAACGGCTATCAGCAAAATTAGGTTTTCTCGCATTTGATAACCTCATTAGAGCAGTCAAGAGTTAATTACTATTATTAGCCAATGAATGATGTGGCTCCGTCTAGAGTTGCACATTCGTTCTACCCGATATAGACAGCTTCTTATCTGCGTGTATAGCAGCGTTATATTTGCCGAATGCAATTCGAGTCTAGCATATGCTAATTATTATTTGATTCATGCGAAGATAACAGCTGCGGCCGCTAAATTTATGTTCACCGTTAACGATGCCGTCTAGTCTCAGCGAAGGCATTATACACTTGGGCGAATTTCCGGCGCGACTTTCTCCCTTCTGTGAAGAGCGAGATCCGCCGCTCTTATCAGGCAACGCCAACGAGCTAATGGTCCTGCCAATCAATTTCATAATGTGATTAGCAATATCGGCGATCGATGGCGTAGTCATTCCGGACTTTCGACATCGACGTCACGATACTGTCGTCCCTTTGTTCCCCGTCCTCATCGCGGAATTGTTTCCTCCTTGCGCCGACTTTATCTTCCTCTCTTCTCTTTCCTTCGGTGAAATATACGCGCATCCTCCACCGTTTCTTTGCGCGGCAAGTCTCCTTGCGAATGGCAGGTGCTCGCCACGTGCAGCAGTACATGATCACCACCCTTTAACTTTAATAAGACAGCGCTCGCACCACATAGTGGCATGCTCGTTTGAAGTAAGTGTAAGCGTCACGAGAGATGGGGGCCGCCGTGCGGCGGGGTGTTCATAATCATTTACACGGGCTGCAGAGAAGAGCGGTGCTTTTAATTTTAAGATCAGTTTTACGGCAACTCAAAAAGTGTTTTAACGTCGGGAAATGATGGTTTCCGTATGTATGCGCACAAACGCGTACCGATAAAAGCGAGTAATATAAACGCCTTCGAATTTGGATAAAATAAAAGGTATATCGAGAACTTGAGAATTTAGAAATCCACTCAGAAATTATATCCGCTCGTAATTTATTTCTATGATGTATATTGGCATTTTAGATTTGTTAAGCTGATTAATTAATTAAATAAGATTAGTAAGATCATTAATTTCGTAAAATAATTTTAAGATCGTCAATTTTGGTATTAATTATAATACTAACCTTATAATAATTTGAATATTAATTTTCGTTATTTAGGTAATGATATAATGAATCGTTTGTCAAACAAAGTGGTTCTCATAAGCTATTAGCTTTTAAGAACGCGACTGATGACATCATAAAACCAGCGTTTTCTAAGGGCGTTTTCTTAACATAATGAACGGCAATATACATACGTTGCTCGTTAGAAATGTCATTAGACGCATTGCGGTATTTGAGTTTCGAAGCACTCAAAACGAATTGCCTAACAACTTCGAACAGGGAGATTTATTTGGCCAGCAACGCTTAGTGCAAATTAGGAGGTCCTAGCAGCGCTTAACGAATTCTAAGAAAGAAACGTGATGTGGGAAAGAAGAGGCTGATCAAAGAATCAAGATGAAGGCGCGTCCCCGAGGGATGCCATCGTTCCCTGTCGTTGCTGTTATGAATAATTAAGGTCACTCCGAATAATGAACGGTCGCATTTGATCTGCCTTGATCTTGTCAAGGTACCTTTCAGTACGTTTCAGAAGGATCTCCTGATACGTGGAAAATTTTCTTCTTGTTCAGAAGTGTGCTAAGTATATGGTGGCGCGGATTAATTAAGAAGATTAATTTCTCCGAACGATCGATTGACTTAAGAAAACGGCCAATACTTCGACTCTCTTTCTCTCTCTCTCTCTCTCTCTCTCTCTCTCTCTCATAATCGATAATACTTTCAAAATTCGCGTGGTTATCGCGGAGATAAACACGTGTCTCATCAGGCACGCGAAAAAATCTGCGTCGTTACTATATATGCATCGGGTTTTATGCGATAATAATATCCAAGTGTCGCGTAATCTTGCGTTTCGCGGAATCGCGCGATCTCTATCTGAACGGTCGATGCCTATCAATTACGCGATTATTAACTTTAAATCCGTAGAAAGCTCGACTGACCTCGTTCGCCTGGCGTACGCGCCGGCCGTCCAGACGAAATTCTCATCAGGGGAAAATGCTCCCTAAAGACCCTTAATGACGACTGTCTTGCCGGCGAGTACCACCGTAGGTATGAATTTTTCACATTACTCCGACATGTGTTTTCACATGATCGGTAATGCCACACGATCGCGTGAGGAGCGACCAGCGTTGCCCTCGTGAGTTTAATGAAAACGATAATTTGCAATTTCCAGAAATTAGTGTACCGCATTAAGCGGGATAGGCGTGCACGATCCGGCTGCGCAAAAGAAGGGCGGTTATGATTCTTAAGAAACAACCTGCTGGTACACGTGCCCGCTGACATTCACGCACGTGCACTCGCGCACGTGACATTCACGACCGACTAATTATTAATTGGCCTTATAGCGTAGCGTGCCGCTGGCTGCACGGTTTTGCGTGCAGTTTTTAAGCAGAAAAAGCGAGTACCAATTAAAAGAAAAAAAACATTCGATTAAGTTCATGTTAGCTAACCTTGCAGTTCCTTCGAAATCGATAAATCGTTTTTCCAATTTTTGTTTTACGATTCTTATTTTATCCGTACGATGTCAACCGTAAAAATGATACGTCTGGTTCCATAAAATAATATCTAGATAATTTTACATATCTTTCTTATTTTAATGTACAAGATGTATGACGAGTGAATCTTTTTTATCTTTTTCCGATAGTTCGATATGAACTCTATGATAGAGTTTTCGATTTGACTGTATCAATTATGAAAGAATCAATAAGAAGGATGTACTCTTCGATGCTTTCGCTCTTAAAGAAGATAGACTCGTGCCGGATGAAAGCCGCTGGCAGTTCTGCCGAGCGCGATGGTACAAACTACAAATCGGTCAGTTGTTTTTGATGTAATGAAATTTTCAGGGTTGGGAAAGTTACTTTATAAAAGTATCTAGTTACAGTTACAGTTTTTTCATTGAAAATGTAA
>NJRP01000131.1:564201-575896 GCA_003063835.1 Aphaenogaster floridana | reverse complement strand
TCACCGACGATAACTTCATTCGCGCCACTATTTCGCACATGTCCCCGGTCCACCGATGTTCTGCAGACTGTCGAAAAATTCCACGCGGATTCATTAACTATTCATAATCGTGGACAGACGATTCATGTGAAATTCAAATTTTTCCGTCAGTATAAATAAGGACCTTAATACGACAGGGTCAGAATCGCGACGATCGTCACCGTTGATGACTTCATTCACGAGCTCTTTATTATTGGGCGCGATGGCGGACTCCCTTTCCGGTACCAACCTGCTCGTAGTCGAGGCTCGCGGTGAGCGTGAACACGCCGGTGTTTGGATTCAGCGAGAACACGTCGTTCGCCCAGTCGGAGATGAGCACGTAGCTCAGATGGCTGTTGGGCCCCTCGGCGTCGGCGTCCGTCGCGACGACTTGACCGACGCGGCTGCCCCTCGGCACGTTCTCCGGGACGTCGAACGAGTAGGCCGTGCTCTGGAAGGTCGGCGCGTTGTCGTTGGTGTCGGTGACCTGCGAACAGCGGTTTTCAAGATTCTCTATTAGCACGATATGAGGCACGGCGACGTAAATGTTGCAGTTAACATGCCTTTAGCATGCCTTTAACATGCTTTTAACATGCCTTTAGCATGCCTTGCATCGCCGTATAGATGAGTACAGGGGCTCGATTCTTGAAGTCATTTGCAAGAGAAACATATGCGCAAATTCTGCTCTTACAGAAAATCTACAAGTTGATTGGATAAAAGTCATGCAATAGCCAATCAATTTGCAACTTTCCTGTAAGAGCTAAATTTGCGCATACGTTTCTCTTGCAAATGACTTTAATAATCGAACCCCAGGTACAAAAAAATATATTAGTACAGGAGTTCTCAAACTTTGTTTTTCGCGTACCACTCAAATATCTACACAAACAGTCACGTATCACCAATTAAAATTAAGATGAATACTACAGTGTAGCATGCGTATGCTACACTTGAGCAATGTTAGAACATGTGATCCCCCTTACCGCGATTATCACATTCCTCTCGTGAAATGTTCGGTCTATGTTTGTCTATGGACCGATTGTTCCAACTTCTTGATAAGCTAACTAACAGTTAAATCATACGTTTATCTTTGTCTAATTTTAAGGAAAAACCAAGAGAGACATATGATTTAAGTATAATTAGTTAGCTCACCAAGAAGTTGGAACAACCGGCCCTACAATGAAAAAAAATCTGATTGCATTAATTAGAATTCTGTTAGATTCAACCAGTATGTCTGTTGGAAAATGAACGAATCAGAATTCTTTTAGGAATTACCAGATAAGCATGATTAATTTCTTCCTGTTAAATATACCAGAATTTCTTGTTAATGTTCGTCGAACTCGCACAATAATAAAACTGCTAGAGTGCGGGTAACGTTAACCAGAATTCTGGCTGCACGTTCCTTTGTAACTAGAAGTTTTATTAATCCAACTGGAAAATACTAATCAAATCCTTATAGTTAAGTCTATCAAACGTTCTAGTTACAAAAAATTCAGTCCAATCACGACAACCAGAAATTCTGTTTCGTCTCACCAGAATGCATTCTATCAGATATGTCTTGTTCATGTAATCAGACCATATTTCTCAGTGTATGCAGCTCGCGTACCACTAATGGTACGCGTACCATAGTTTGAGAAACCCTGTATTAATAGAAATATGTATTAATAGAAAAAATGTCGTCTATCTACGTATAAGTGCTGATGAAAGTGGAGGTACCAATATTTCTATCTCTAATTTTTTTTAAATAAATAACGATATTTATATATCTAAATTTTCTTAAACACTGAGAAAAAAATTGGTTGTACGGACTAAATTTGTATAGTTGTTGATCCAATGGTTGATTCAACAATTATTAAGTTGCATTAAAAAAGGTATAGTTCATTTACGTCAACCATCAAAATTTTTTAATCAAGAATTAGTTAATTCAGCTAATATTCAGTTAAACCAACTAATGTTTAGTTGAACGTATCGGACTAAATATTTTAGTTGGATGAAACACATTTTGCGTTTTTTAACAAATTTTTTTTTCTCAGTGAATAAATAGCAATATCTATCTATCTAAATTTTTATTAAATGTACATACAAAGATTTAAATAATTTTTTGAAAACATTGTAATAAAGGGTATTATTCTCTTTTCCTGCGCGTTCCACGAAAATCCTTTATCTAACGTTCAAACGCCATTCTAAGGGCTGAGGTGCCCACTTCCCTTCCGAGAATTCCTCCGCGAGAGCTTTTTTTCTTCAAAGCCGTTTCAAAGGACACAGTGAGTTGCTTTCATTACGCGCGTCCCCGCGCGCCTTTCATCCCTCAGCGCTTAATAAAAGCGGCAGAAAAGATTTTACCGTGCGCGCCTGCCTCTCGTGTCCCGCGCGCCTCTTAATAGACCCGGAAGCCGGGTACGCGCGATCTTAAAATAAACACTCGGGGAATAAAATCGGCTCGAATGGCGCGCACTCGACGTCATTCTTGGATAAACACGCCGCCACCGGAAATATTCGCGCCGCGCTGCGCTCACTTCATTCGCCTTCGAATTATTGTGCTACCTCGCTCCCTCGCGCGCCGGTAGTCCCGGCGCGAGAAAACATTCTCAGGGCCCCGCAGGCTATTTATCCATGTAACAATGCGCTCATTGTGATCGATCGTCGCGGCGGCGGTGAGACGCGCGACGGAAAAAGACGGCCCTCACTCGATCGAGGGCGAGAATAAATAACGCTGGTAAACACCATTTTCATCGCGCTTAACGCTCTCTTTAATGTTTTTCCACCAATTCTCGTAATAAAAATACAAATCCGTAAATTTATATTTTTTTATTGTAGAAAAGATACACACCATATAAATTTCTCTGCAATAATTCTACAATCGGTTCATGTGTGACGACTGGATTGTTTAAAAAAAAAAATGCATAACGTAATGAGAATTTTTCATGAAACTGTTATTTGTTGATGGGGAACAATAACTGAGATCTTTAAAGCAAGTATAAAAAAGTACTATTAGGTAAAGTGCTAAAGTATTATTATTTATAGAATACCTAATGTAATACATCTGACAGAAAATCGAGATAATTTTGCAAATAGTTTAATATGAACAATAAATAAAAATCAAGCTCGTGTTTGCAAAGCAAATTAGAAGGTTAAAGGCCAAGGAACGAGCATAAATTGACGAAGATGTTATTAAAAATAAAAGAATAGTTTAATATCACATGTTAATAAATAATGCAAAAAATAATAAAGTACGTTTCTAACATTTCGACCCTTAATTTTTATACAAAAATCATAGTGTGCTACTTATGTGCTGATCTCGGTATAGCCTCTCGCCTTACATTTGTTCTCCATTGGAGATGCTGCTACATAATTAATTGAGCGCTATCAGTGTATTGCTCATTTTAATTTGCTTTCGAACCTATTTTATATTTTTTTTATCGATATGACTCTTACTATTGTTTGCTGAAGAAGACTCTGTGTAGTCGAAACGTACTTTATTATTTTTCGCATTATTTTTTAACATGTCATATTCTTTTATTTTTATTTTTAATAACGTCTTCGTCAATTTGTGCTCGTTCTTTGGTCTTTATCCTTCTAATTTAGTTTAATATGATTTGTCGGGGCGGCGGTTGAAACGTGTTAACGTCTCGTCGGCGTTTCATTATTTTATGTTAAATTCCATGATGCTGACACCATGATGCCATCAGTTGTTTTTTTATCGCCCGAAGAAACCGCGCGAAACCAAAAATGAACGGCAGATTTCCGCGGATTTACATTTTTTACGCATTTGTCAAACTAAAAGAAGTAGCGAATTCTCTCCGACTTCTCTCTCTTCCTCTTTCCCTTTTACTCCCGCTTGCCGAAAACACGAATGCGCAATAATTTAAACAACAAACGATATCTCGGCGATTACATTAATCTCGTGTACACATGTAAATTATATAGTCAGATATGTAAATCATTTTACTCCCGTAGCGACTATGCATGCGGCTACCAACGCGCGTGGAATTTAATATGATTTAATTTATTTCTCGGTGTGTCGGACCGAAATTAGACATCACGATAAAATTCTTGAATATCATTTTTTCCTGTCATGCTAGAAGACCTGTAGATTATTTATAATTTGACTACGACGTTAGTGAACGCCGATTTTTTATTTATTCATAATTCTGTTTTGAGAGATTGCTTGTAAGAGAGACAATCTCTCAATAGAGACTCAATAAAAAGCACACGGAAAAAACAAATTTGTTAACTTGACTAAATCTTTCAACTAAATAAAATTTATTTAGTTCAAGTATTTATTTATTTAACTTAAACATTTATTTATTTAACTTGAACATATAATATACTTTATGTTTAAATTAAATAAATAAATGTTTAAGTTAAATAAATAAAAACTTGAACTAAATAAATTTTATTTAGTTGAAAGATTTAGTCAAGTTAACAAATTTTTTTTCCGTGCATATATTAATAAAAGTTTATATTTAAATTTTTGGAAACAAGCCAATCTTGGTCTGTTTATGTGTCATACATGCAATACGCTTAAAAATATAGATTAATATATGTAATTCTAAAGTGTTCACCATTTCTTCGCGCCAATAGTACCTCAAAGTTAATGAAAATAATTAAAAGAAATATAAAATCTCTCTCTCTCTTTCTCAGCATAAAATAAATGTCAGCTCGGTGCGCAAGTCAACTATTTAAATCGTTATTAATGTCTCGCGCGCAGAAAATTAATATGATTACAAGATAATACTAGATTGATACATCTCCCTAGAGGTAGTGCTCGAGCGTGCTCGAAACATTTCTATGTTTTCCGCGGGGACGGGACGCGCGGTGCGGCAGAATGAAGTGGGCACGGTTTGATTAAGGAGGGCTCGGAGACGTTTGCAAAAAGTGATGGTGTCCCGAGACGACAGTGGATGACGAGGAGCCAGCGAGAAGAAGGGAGAAGACGAAGAAAAAGGGACGGGATGGAAGAGGTTGGGCAAGAGACGCTTTGAGGCCCGGTGAAGGACCGAGGGACGACAGGGGGTACCAGACGGGGCCCAGATTCCGCCGAGACACGTATATAGTTCGTGAGCGACAATAACCCACTCTTGTCGGTGTTGTTTAAATGTGTGAATGTGTGTGTGTGTGTGTGTGTGTGTGTGTGTAATTGTATATAATCATAATAAAAAAGTAGATTACTATTTATAACGTACGGAAGTTGCAGAGAAAACGGAGTCGATCTCGTTTCTTCTTCGAGCATGATGAATGTCATACTAACAATAGTAACAATCTTAGCTTGATTGCTTAAGATAATGTTTAAACGCGTAAATAACAAACTATGCACATTAAATGTCGAGCGAGTATTAATCTTTGCAAAATTTTATTGATGAATGTTACATGATCTTAATAATATGATAAAAAAATGCCCTTTTTGATGAATATTATACATATATTGCTTATTTTTATTTAATTAGTTTACGATTGAGAACCAACTAAAACTCCTTGAATCAGTTAGTTATATTTTATATATAAATAAATCTGACACGTCATAATTATATCACAATATTTGGACATCTCAGTGTTCAGTTCATAAATATGACAGCGTGAGGTATATACAAAAAACTTGAGAAGGATTTCAGAAACTTGGTCTTTTCAAATTTTCCCTCGTAAATAAGATATTTTTCAAATACATTGGCTGCGTTCAGCAGAAAAAGCAGCTTTGCAACTGTTGTAAAATTCTTTAACATGATTGGTTTATACACTTAGATCCAGAAGGAACCAAGGGCAAGAACCAATCATATTAACGAATCTTACAACAGTTGCAAAGCTGCTTTTTCTGCTGAACGCGGCCAATAATTGCACTTCAGTAAGGAACGTAGGATGTATTCTAACTTAATATATGCTGTGTTATTCTGGTAGTGCAGCTGTTTTACTCTACAGTATCCTATTCTTCCGCGATGATTTTGAGCGAGTTTGACGAGAAGAGGAAAGCAGGGGGGGGATCAGAAAGGGGAAGTAGAAAAAAAGAAGAGTTTCTCCAAGGGATCCAGGAAGGTCGATCGAGGAAGAAATGGTTAAGGTTAGCGAGAGGAGAACACGCGGGATAGGGAAAGAGGCAGGGAGAAGAAGAGGGAACGGCACGGGACAAGGGGACCAGATATAAGAGGCCAGAAGGGGCAAATTCCGCAACAGTCGGCCAATAGAGAGCGGCCCCCTTTCACGGAGCCCCGAAACTGTCGAGCTATGACCGGATCTGACATTCCTCGCTCTCTCGCTCTCTTTCTCTTTCTCTCTTCTACCTTGAAGGATAGAATAGCGGGCGCGAGCACGCGGCGGGCAATGCGAGATCCTTAAAAGAATTCCAGCCATTACACATCATAAGGATAATTTTTGCGATTGTCTCCGGCGATCCTCGGCGCAGTGCGGCCCAGTCGGCCCGGTGCCGGTGGTCGGGGTCCCTCTTCGGGCTTCGTTAAACGGCCGGGTCCCGGGCCGACTCGCGTTTTTTATCGCCACGAATCGTTTCGACCCGACCGCGTAATGAATTATAAGGTGGGACGCGCGATACACTCCGCGTGTCACCGAGCACACCTCGCAATAGGGCGCGCCTAGGGATCAAGGGGTGCTCAATGGAGGTGTGGATACTTTCCGACTGACTTGATTTAAGTACTTCTAATGCTATAAAAGAAGAGATATAATCTTTAAATACAATTTTAGAGTTTTTGCTTTTCTTAAAATTGATAAAAAGTTCTTTTCTTTTTTACGTTTATTCTAACAGAAGAAATTTTTTAATCAATATATGTCAATCTCCAGTATATATCGAATGTATGGGTGTCCATTAGACACTCATACATTCCGAAGCGAGCATTTAAAGTAAATTTATCTCGTAGTCTCGCTGATCAAAAATTTTGATTGAAATCTCGAACTTTTTTACGATAGTTCTGCGATTTATCATATTTCTCTCTCTCTCTCTCTCTCTCTCTCTCTCTCTCTCTCTCTCTTTCTTTCTCTTTTCTTCTCATGTTTTCTCGTTCTGATATTCTGACGCAACCGATCCGCGCGCGAGTCGATTTTTCTCGCGGCATTTCGCAATCAAGCAGAAACGAATTCGATCTTTTTCACTAAGACGAGAGACGGGTGTGCCATTGTTGCATGCACGTGCAGAGCGGAGTGTGTGAGCAATCCGCATGGCGGGTCGCCGGGCAATCGTAGATTTATCTTCCGAGTGATGCCTGCGCGGGTACGCAATAGCGCAACATTGTTCTGCTCGAGATCGCTCGTTACGATAGACAGCGCTGACTTATGCGTACGGCATTATAACCATACACCCCCGACTTTCCTCGCCCCGCCGGCGTTTTCGCCTGATTACTGGTCATTAATTGAAAAATATCAGATCCGTCCGCGACCCTTTACCCACGGCCCCGCGAAGCTTGCACGACTAATTTTTAATTTACGTCGAGTTCTGTCGTCGGTTTAAAGCAGCCCCGCTGCATTTTTCTCATATCGCGAAAAACCGACTTACTTCGTGTCCCATTCACACAAATTTCTTTTTACGTAAATAACTTTGCATAACTTTCTCGAATTAAGTTAAACTGAATTTCTCGTGTGAATCTATTTGAGTAAAATACCTAATCATAGAACAAAAGAAAATATTTCTACACTATTAAATAGAACAAATTTCTTCTCCTAGATTGGGCAAATTTTACACTGCACCATGTCGTGTTGCCTGGCTCGATTCCGTTAGAGATTGATTGCCTTTAAATTGACCGGTAATTGGTCTCGCAGCAATAACGATATCCCATATAAGTACACTCATAAATTAATTCATCGCTGTGGTTACTTAGCCTCTCTCTCTCTCTCTCTCTCTCTCTCTCTCTCTCTCTTTCTCTCTCTTTCTCTCGATCCTTCATCCTGCAGGACGATTCGTTACCCGCGCAACGATCCTTCGAGGAGAAATTAGCCAACGTCGCCGAGTTCGTTCGTTCGTACGACGACCGAATTCCATCACGAGTACCGGGTTATTATTTAACCACGAAGAGAATCGTCGATATGAAGCAATAGGTTACAGTTATAGTAGGAAGTTGTCGGCGACCTTTCGGCACGGGGACGTGTCTAATGCATTATCGACTTGACCCCTCGCTCACACCGAGCATTCCGATACTCGGGAACAATCGCCCGCTCTTCGGTTCTGGTGGATCACAGTTCGCCTCTCCTCCTCTTCCAATAGCCACGAATGCCATTTTCGATATTTCGCGATGCTTTCGGAGAGAGTGGCCACTTCGTATTCCTAGTCTTATGCTAGTTTAGTTATGTATTTCGCGAAAGAGGTCGAGGCGATCGATCGACACTGCGGGAATGCAATTCTACCGAAGATGGGTTATTACTTTAAAAGCAAGTACGTAAGAAAATAATCAAGGACCGTGAGCAATATAAGAAATTATCAATATTATCATTATGAGCAAACGGGGTATTCGTGGGCAAATGATGGGCAAACGTTTGCGAAAAGAAAAATTTTTTATTTTTTAACATTGGGGGGTCAGTGTGAAGTTGCCCCCTCCCCTAAAATTGAATTGCTTATAACTTTTGAACTAGAGGAGGCAAACAAAAATTCCAACGAGCATTCGTGGGTAAACGATGGGCAAACGTTTGCAAAAAGAAAATTTTTGATTTTTCAATATTGGGGGGCCAGTGTGAAGTTGCCCCCCCCCCAAATTGAATTGCTTATAACTTTTGAACTAGAGGGGGCAAACAAAAATTCCAACGAGCATTCGTGGGTAAACAATGGGCAAACGTTTACAAAAAGAAAATTTTTAATTTTTTAACATTGGGGGGCCAGTGTAAAGTTGCTCTCCCTTCCCTAAAATTGAATTTCTTATAACTTTTGAACTAGAGGGGGGCAAACAAAAATTCCAACGGGGCATTCGTGGGCAAACGATGAGCAAACGTTTGCAAAAAGAAAATTTTTGATTTTTCGACATTGGAGGGCTAACTACACACAGGTATATATTTCTCAACACGCCACGTCGTTCAAGTCGCGTACTCTCACCTGTATGTGAAGCGCAATGTCCCGGTGTTGCACGCCGTCGTCGGCGCGCACCTTGAGCACGTATCTCTCCTTCGTCTCCCTGTCGAGAGTCTCGGCCAGGCTCAGCTGGCCGGTGGTCGGATGCACTTTAAATTGGCTCTGCGTCCCGTCGTCGTCCGTAGACTCGCTGGGATCGTCGGGATGGTAATTCGGCACCAGGGTGTAAGTCAGAGTACCGATCGTATCCGGATCATAGGCCTTGAGCACCGTGATGACGGTATTGGGCGGCGCCTCCTCGGAGATCTTGAATTTCCACGGGCCCGAGCCCCACGACGGTGCCACGTCGTTCTTGTCCAGCACCGTCACGCGTACCTGCCACAAAAAAAAAGATATGACGATTAGAAATGGCTCGCCGGGGTCATCGGTCATTTCGGTCGGATCGGATCTGACCGAATTGAGTCGTCAATGACTCGACGGTACCGACGGTATTGTCAGATGGAGAGGAATGTTCGGGAAACATTACCCTGGGAAAGTCTCGTGTTCTCGATCAAAGCGATCTGGATCGCTCCCGTAAGATCGATTATCTCGGTCATTGTAAAAATTCCCGGTCACTTGTGTAATTAAAACTTTGGCGCAATACCACTACGGGAAAGAACAAAAAAGTAATTAATTTCTCCTTGTCCTTTAAAAGAAAAGGATAGATACCATAGGCTTGTATTTGTAATCGCGTTTCTGTTGAAGAATTCAACAGAAACCAGTTTTAAGACGATTTAATAAATCTTGTAATTAAAAAATGGTCTAATAGATCTTGAGAGTCAGTTTGATATTTGTTATATCATATTCGTAATTGTGATCCAGCTGAGAAACTCAGATGAAATTTATCTTGAGATACAATCCGCGGTACAAAATTGTATATGTATTAATAGTTTTTGTAATTCATATTAAATGAATATTAAATTGAGATAAGAAAAAACGATTATTTGTATGAAAAACCACGCGCGCGCGTGTTTGTGATTAAAATTCAACAACAAGTTTTGAAAGTGTTATAATTAAAAATTACAAATTGCTGTCTTTATTACGACATCTAATTCTATATTCCCAAAATAATGCTGGATAATAATTTTCTTGTGTTACATAATAAATTTAAAAGTCAGCGATGCGCATTAGTTTAAAATTTCCTAAATTCGATGTGAACATATAAGCGGTATTAAATCTAAACATTCATTTAAAGAATAAAATCTTTATTACTACGTTTTACAACTATTAGTTTCGTATCATCGCATCGAAACGCAATCGCGGTAAATGGGAGAATAAACCGGGAGACTAAATGCAATTATTCTCTATTAGTGATTATCAGCCCGCGCGGGATTGATTTCGCGCGATTAACATTTCGTGAAATGTCAAGGCGGCAGCTATTTATCAACGTAAGTGTTTTCGACGCGAATTATTCATTCGAATAAAAATCGAAGGTTGAGTATTATTAATATGACACAGAATAGGAATTATATATTAATACATATTAATTATAAATTATTATACATATAATTATAAGTTATTATAGTATAATTATTATATGTTTTGTTGTATCATTTGTGAACCACTATTATTTTTCTGATACTTGCACGGAAAAAGATAGATAGTTGATACAGTCAAGTTATAGATTTGCTAACGCAACTTTAACATTTATAACTAAGCAGATTTAATAGAATAGCAAAGAAAATACGTCTGAAAGCAGTTATATGAGCATATTTTCTTTATTACACTATAGTACTGCTTAGCTATAAATATTAAACTTGCATTAGCAAGCTATAACTTGACTATTTTTTTCCGTATGGAATTTATCATATTCTCTAATAATAAATGTCATTTGTCAATCATTTGCGGATTGAGAGCGCGGAGTAATATGCAAATGAAATTCTCAGCTGAGTACGTTTACAATTTCTCTAATCAAAACGTGATTACATTGCCTATAATCGTCGATGTTTCAAGATATGAAACTTCATTCTGAGTATTCCGTGCGTTTTCTAAGTATGTACTATCTGATGCGTTTTCGAGACGAGATTTATATAACAGTTACATATACGGAGTGCAAGAGAAAAATGTAAGAACTTAATTTTGAAATACACCGTCGAGAGCCATATATATTCGATACGAGAACTCGCGACGATTTGGCTAACGCCGGAGACGTAATTACGTGTAAAGCCGAAGGGAATATACGAAGGCCGTTGCGGAGCCGAAGTCACGGTATGCATGCGAAGACTCGTGAGAAAGTTAGTTTTTCGATCCCGCTCGTGCATGTCTCATTTCATTAAATTCTCAGTCACGTCAGCAGCTCCAAGGTTTATGCGACTACCAACAGCCGGTATATCGAAAACGGCGAGAGGAGCGGTTAACTATTGGAAAAGCATATTACGGGAATAACAGTACCGAAGTGATAAATCAATTGCCGTACGTATTTAACCACGATACACTCGTTAAATGTTCCCATGTATGAACCGTGTCAATTCTCCGTCATTCGCATTTGTATGGAGGTTTAAATACAGCGAAGAGACAGTCGCTGATAATTCCCGATATAGACAACGTGACAATAAATAAGGATCGTCGCTTGTTAAGTTAAGATATAGTTTTGCAAAAGAAGTTGCACTATACGTGCAACTAAAGTTAGTTAAATGACGTAATTAA
>NJRP01000131.1:530921-564101 GCA_003063835.1 Aphaenogaster floridana | reverse complement strand
TTAAATACAGCGAAGAGACAGTCGCTGATAATTCCCGATATAGACAACGTGACAATAAATAAGGATCGTCGCTTGTTAAGTTAAGATATAGTTTTGCAAAAGAAGTTGCACTATACGTGCAACTAAAGTTAGTTAAATGACGTAATTAATTGATGTTTACTATATTGAAAATGTATACAACAAAATTTATACATGTCTTGTATACAGACATATACAAGACATTTGTTTAACAACAAGTTGTATAGTAAAAATGTTTAAATAAGTTTTCACATAAAATATGAATTGAATGTAAATGAATTTTAAAACGGGAATTTTTATACGGAGATGGAAGAGAAAAAAGATGTATAACTATACAACTGTAGAGATTATATGTATATAATAAACGTATGTAAATATATAAAATATGTACAACTTACATTTCTAAAAAAATATATAGCTATATAAATATAAGTTATATAAATTTTACATATGTAAAGTATATATAACAATATTTATATAATTATATATTTTTTTACTTTACATATGTAAAGTATATATAACAATATTTATATAATTATATATTTTTTCTAAATATTAATGAAGCAAGGCTCTCAGATATAAAATCAAGGATAATTCATTAAAAGCCAATGCCGTTGTTGGGGCGAAATAAATAATTTATTTATTAAATGTACAATACGAATATACAAATACAACATAAACGTTTCGACTCCGATTTGAGTCCTCTTCAATACGAAATTATAATAAAGAATGGATAAATTAAATTCGCGTTGCTTTCACCAAGTGAATTAATTGGTAAGTAGGAACAAATTAATGAGAATTAAGTGAATTAACCAAATTATAAGGAATTTTGAAACTTGAATTTAAGAAAGAAAAGAGTAAATTAATGTAAGTAATTTTGACAACTAAAGGTTGATAAAAAGAATATATATTTTTTGATAAATATAATTTTTATAAGTAATTATAATAAATAAATAAATATATATTTATATTTATATACTTATAATATACACATATACATGTATATTTATAAATTTATATATTTATATTCCTTATAAAATATATACATTACATTTACATATACATAGATGTCTCGAAAGAGCCACGAAGGCTTCACACACAGCTGCATCGGCTACGAATCCGCCAGTGTTCGCCGTGTAAATTCATAAATTAGGATATCAGTGATCCGGACAGTTTGAACGCCTACGGAGAGTTCCTAATCCCGATATTTACGTAATTGATGAACGCGTCTCAATATACTTATCGGCGTGCACGCGCGCGCCGTTGCGGAATCGACGCGCGGACTCGATTAAAATACTTTCTCGCGTGAGTCATCTCTCTCGCGGAAGAGAGGTGCACATTGTTTTTCCTTTACGGCCCGACGTACAACCTCGGCCGTGGTAATCCTTGTGTACACATAATCCGGGCCGATAAATACGCGGACATTTCTCAGGTAGGAGGGAGCTTTTACGTAACGGGCAACCCGCGAAGGCGCGCATCTGTCTTCCTAGTAATTAGTCGGACCCCCCCTGTCATTGATGGAGCGGTTACCATCGATTATTGCTCTCGGATGTCTAGGCGCGCCTATATCGTCGTCGTCGGCGAAACAACGTTTCGGGATGACGAAACAAAAGTCGGGACCCTCGGAGCCCGAGCCTGAAGAGCCGAGTGGCGGATTAAGCGAGAATAAATAGTCTCGATCCCCCGTGCCTACCGCCGCCATAAATCGCCGTGTAACCCAGATGCACCGATCTCTCGGCCCGGATGAATGCACTTACGCAACTTATGCACGATCGACGCGTGTCGCGTTCGTAGGCGATCCCCGCAT
This sequence comes from Aphaenogaster floridana, assembly GCA_003063835.1. Taxonomy (NCBI): domain Eukaryota; kingdom Metazoa; phylum Arthropoda; class Insecta; order Hymenoptera; family Formicidae; genus Aphaenogaster; species Aphaenogaster floridana. The sequence continues at coordinate 562,276 of NJRP01000131.1, read as the reverse complement.
TCGTCGACGATCAATATCATTCGCGTGTTATTAGAGTTACGCCATCCTGAGGCTTTCAATAGAATGCAGGAGGAAGATGTCATTACAATGTGAAAGATGAATTATCCCTGTATTGTCTATACTATAGACATTCAGATACTTCAAAAATAATCAGATACTTCAATAATAATCAGATACTTAAAAAAAAGTATTACTAAATGCATCTCACAAGTTTACCAAGAAATATCTTGATATTTTTTTTGAAGTATCTGATTATTATTACCGATTATAATAATAATAACAAAACATTTTGTAATAATTATAAACATTTGTAATAATTATAAAAGAGTAAATTTTGTTTAGTTGAGCCAACTAAATTATGTAACACTTATTATACGTTTAGTTGAAACTATTTCACCAAGCCGGCTATTACAAAATGTTTTGTTATTATTATTATAATCGGTAATAATAATCAAATACTTCAAAAAAAGTATTACTAAATGCATCTCACATAAGTTTAGCAAGAATTTTTTTTCAGTGTATAATAAAGTAAAAAACAAAATTCGGGAACTTTACGACGTTTCTAATCCTTTTCTATTGGATACTTAATAAAGAATTTTCTCTCATTAAAACGTTACTCATTTTTCACAAATGTTCACAGATCAATGGCCAAATAACACGAATAGTTTATTCGTCGGAGATCACGCTTCCGGGATTTCCTTTTTTCTCTCAGACGAATGCGTATCTTCCGCAACAAATCCGATGTTAAATCGATGATTATTATGGGCCGGCGTTACTGCCAAAAATCGACGCGATAAGAGATATCGATAACGAGGTGGGGCCCGGGTCCAGGCCTCGTTCGCCTAATGTATTCACGTGTACACACAGAGCCGACGCTGTTTCGACGAGGTAAATTTATGCAAAGTCTGTCGAAGCGGGTCCACCACGTCGTCGTCGGTAATTATAGGTGGGCCCCGCAGTATCGTCATTAATAGTGGCTATCGACAGTCCCGTGTTAAATGGCCGCGACGTATCTTAACTTCCCGACATAGTTCACACGATCCGTAAGATTGGCCTTATCTCGTAATGGCGCGATAACGGCGCGGATTGTTGCGTGAACGGTCCGCCACCCATGCATGATGCCCGTGCTAAGCGAGCCGACACTTATCTCAGGCGAAAACGCTCGTGCCCCGTGAGTAACTCGCTTTCTTACAATCTTGGCGATTTTCTTCGGTTAATCGTATCCCGTCGATTCTTAATTTTAAGACTGGTTTTTAAACATCATTGAGAAGAAAATTGATCGTTTAACCAGGGATATCGGTCACTTCGAGCGAAAGTTTCGTATCGTTCAACAAAATCACCGATATATTATCCTGTACATTTTTTAATTCAAGTGTATCGCTTTTTTTTAATCATATTAATATTATAAAATTACATCATGCAATTTATATTAAACGATATGTTAAACGATTAATTAACGACAATTAACGACAATTTATATTAAACGAAAAGAGCCAAACCCATGGCCGAAACGTAATATATATTACAATAAATGTTTTATTAGCCAGTTGTGTCGATCATACTATTATTTCTGTTATTTATTTACTGGCGAAGAGAAGATTTTATTATTCTATAACAAATAATGTTTATTTATTATAAATATTTATAAGTAATGAATCAATTTATTAAATTTTTTTATTTGTATATTATTTGTTAAGCAGATAAATGCTTGTTATATGAATTATTCAATAAAAATAGTAAGTTTACATAAATAGCAATAGTTTATTTTAATTTACTATTTTAATTTGCCATAATGGGATTATCTTATTTATTGTCGCAACTTTTGAGTCCACTGCTCGCAGACCTGACATTTCGGACCGGTTGCATCAACGCCGCTTGGCAGTAATCCCAATTAACTCATTTTTTCTCTCTGTCTAGATTCTCTAGATTATACGCGTGACTTCAAGAAAGGTATGATAATTCTAGCATTCGCTAATTTAGAGTTAGTTAATATAGAACGTCGGGATGCAACGCAACCTTGGGTCTGATTGCGTCAATATCGCTCGTCTTTCTCTACTTTGTCTTTCTCTCTCTCTCTCTCTCTCTCTAATTGTTAATCTTAATTGTCTCAATAAAAAATGTTTGAATTGTCTACAATACAAGCCGACAAAATTCGCAAAAGTAATTATATATAAGAAACTAACAAAAGAACAAAATTTTTTTGTTTTAGTACATAAAAGTCGGTATTCATAATCCGTTCTTATGCCCATCTCAAGACCGTCTTAAGATACTAATACGATTCTGTAATTGGTTCATGACATCTTACGACTGACAGTCTTAAATATAAGAACGAACTATAGTTATAGTTATTTATTACTTCAGCTAAATTACACAGCCAAGAAGGGACTTGGTTTACAATCTGTTCTTATCCTCATTCATCCATCCATACCTTATCATATCATTACACATATCCTACTCCTTCTCTCTCTCTCTTAAATACCTTACTTCCCTCGTTCTTTCTTTTCTTATCTTTTCTTCTTCCGTTTTTCTTTCTCTATACAGTCTTTTTAAAATTCTACCTTTTACTATGTCTATCTCGTCGTCATATAATCTTTCTAAAATCTCCTCGCAATTCGTTCCTAATTCTATAAACCATCCCCTCGTTTTTTCGCATCTCTCTATATAATGTATTAAATTATCACAGTCTTGTTTGCAGAATATACATCTTATAAGAACGAACTATGAATACCGGCCAAAAATTCGGATGTGAAAAGCGTGTCAGTCTTGTGTTTAAGAAATTGAATTTAGGATAGCGCTTCATGCGCGATATCGAGAGCGACGTTTCCTGCGTCGGCGTTGAAATCACCGCGTGGAGAATACCGAAAGCGGCGCCGAAACTTCCTCGATCTCTCAAGACTCCGGCTTTGGCCGCAATCAGTTCGCGCGTTATACGATTCCCCCCTCCCCCTCTCTCTCTCTCTCTTTCTGTCTTCCTTTCGTTGTCGTTGCCGTCACCATGAGAGCGGCCGCGACACTTGGACACTCATCGTCACGAACGAGCGGGAACAACGAGCGATGAGCGAGGCAACGGCAACAATAAGCAGACAAATCAGTGCGGTCATATAGCTGTCTCTTGGCTACAATCCCACCCCCTATTCTCCATTCTCTTCTCTATATATTGTCCCACTCTCTCTCTCTCTCTCTCTTTCTCTTTCTCTCTTCCTCTTCCGCTCCTTTTCTCTCGCTTCTCGCTCTACTCCTTCGATGCGGCACGAGAGCGCGGTATATGGGCGGTAAGAAACGCCCGGAGAAGAGCATTCGGAGTGCAAGGAAAGATGGTATCTGCGTCAGCGCGGTCGGGGATCAGCGGATCGGATCGAGTCGCTCAGCGGGGGTTTCTTTGGGTCATGCACGAAGTGAGTCCCATTCTTCTGGGGGCCCGTTCCTCTGCCCCGCCCCGCCCCGCCGCGCCGCTCCCGGGTCCGCCGGCTCGAGGCCCCGCGCGCCTCCCTACGTTCTCCACCCTCCCTCCCTCTGCCCCTGTCCCGCTACGCGGCCGAGAGGCATGCATCGTACAGGCCGATACTCCTCGCTCGAGAGCGGTCCCCGTCCCTTTTACCGAACGAGGTCTTATGGATTCTCTATGAGGGGTCGAACCACTGACATCGACCGATTAATAACGTGTCTTCGTGGGGGCCCGCATGGCCCACGACGACGACGACGACAACGTTTCTTACCGTGAACTTAAAGGGTACACCGTAATTCCGTATAACGATCGGAGACAATAAGATATGTATCTACTAATAGCCGATTTTCTTCCTGCGTCCCCCACGTACGACACACGGTGAAATCCGAGGGAATCGAAGGTGGAAAATATACGTGAGAGTACATGCGGAAGATGTTATCTGCAAAGCCCGAATCGATGCTCCTCGAGAGTTCCTCGCCTACGGCTTGAAATTCCGACTTGAAAGGTCGGTCTCAAATAAATTCAAGCTGAAATAAGTCGCGGTGATTCTCCTTAAGAAAAGGATCGCCGTTAAGTATCATATTTTTCACTCGCTTTTATTACAAGTTCTTTACCTGACCAAAGAGAGATATATGTATATATATATATATATATATCGTATTAAAAAGCTACTCGAAATTATGGCAGAGGATTTTCAGAACGGTCGATGATAACAGACGCTTTAAATGCTCGCACTCAAATAAAATCGATATCGTAACTCCGTTTTTTCTTTTCAACATACATTAGGTTCGCGCATGCTTGCATGTTTGCGCATAACAAGCGGTAATTATCAAGCGTTAGAGATTCGTAAATCGAAGACGCGTACCATAACTGGCGCGATTATCGCACGATTTTCCGCTTTCCGCATGGCCGCCCCGCTCGCGTGGAATTTCAAATTCCGCGATGTGTATCTGCTAATGGCTGCTTTACGCCTCGCGGTTGCTGGCCGCATTCGTGAGCGACGAGAGCGTGCGGTTGCAACTACGTAGCCGTTATTGCAATGTAATTATTACCCGGTTATTACGTGCGCGCGCGAGCACCCCGTACATCTCCGTGCGGGGTCTCACACAATCGAGGGATCGTAGTTTTTTAATTAATTAATTAAGCCATTTCCCGAGAGCGCTTAATGATTTTCTCGACGCCGTTTGTTTATTAGCTTCGGAACTGCGAACTGGTTCCGATCCCAGTAGCGACTACCCGACTTTGTAATTCTGAATTCGTAACTCTGAGTGCGTAATTCATTTCTCTGCTCGTGTCGCTGCTGGAATTACGTGCGAATGTAAGAGATAGAAGGGATTCTTAATGTCTTCTCTTCCTCTTCGCAATTCGCAATTACATAGAAGTAACTCGTAACGAAATCAAATTTTCTTGCCTTAATAGGTATTAAACAATTCGCAAACGAGAGAATCGGATATACGGATGAATATCGTCATTGATAATTGACAATCGATCGCGATCCGTAAGTCGTTTTACGATTTGATACGCGATTTTTTTAATAATAATAATATTAATAATAATAATAATATTCACGAATGTCCGCTTAATTCGACGGATAACGCTCTAGGAATTGATATTGAAAATGACCAGCAATTGAAGCTGGAATTTGTAATTTCCAGGCCAAACTCGTCCTGGTCGTGTTTATCGAATGGAATGCTATCGCTTCGCTATGAGGGGTCGACGTCGCCCAATTAATAATCGACTTCATCGTGGGAGCCGTATGCCAGGTCGAGGACCTTGAGGACATTTTACGACTCGATACACAACGATGGAAGATAACCAAATACCTACACGGAAAGAACGGTTTTGCTGAAATATTAAAAAATTTGGCCAGATACAGATCTAAAAAATAATTTTGTTGGATCATCAAAATAATTATGTAGGACGCCTAAAATAGTTGCTAGAATATCAAAACTTTTTGCAGTATTATCATTATGTTGGAGTGTCCTACATAATTATTTTGATGATCCAACAAAATTATTTTTCAGATCTGTATCTGGCCAATAATTTTTTAATATTAAAATTTTTTAATTTTTAATATTTAAAAACAAAGCCTCATATATATATATATATATATATATATATATAAAAAGAAAATATTTTAAAAATATATTTTCCATTTATTATTGCATTTCCCTCGTATATCTCGTTCCTGCTGGCAATTTTATAGTTTTAATAATCATTCGTGACAATTGGACCCCCATATGCAATAAGAACCCAACCGACAATTTGAAGAAAAATGAATTAACTGGTTATTCTACGTCTCAAAAAAAGTTGATGTTTTTCAATTATGCAAAAAAAATTAAGCTTAATTTACAAGTTGGGCCATTTTATTGGTAATAAAGCATATATGAAAAAGAAAGCATAAAAGAACCAACTGCTTTTTCTGCACGGAAAGAACGGTTTTGTTGAAGTATCTAAAAATTTAGCCAAATACAGATCTGAAAATAATTTTGTTTTTTTATCAAAATAATTATGTAGGACGCCAAAATAGTTGCTGGAATATCAAAACCTTTTGCAGCATCATCATCATGATTATTTTTGATGATCTAACAAAATTATTTTCAGATCTGTATCTGGCCAAATTTTTAGATACTTCAGCAAAACCGTTCTTTCCGTGTGTGTCTGTTTTTTAATGTACTTCTTTATTTTGAAAAATATATCCTGCTTTTAGTTTAATTAGAGTAAATCATTCAAAAGAAATCTCATAAAGACTTGGTTTAAGCCGATTATTTTAATTGTAATAACAAAACTTCAGTTACTTATTACTCAAAACTACCTCCTTGTTGGTTGGATCCTGGTTGCATATGGGGGTCTAATTGTAACTGTTAGCTTTTACAGCATTATATTTATGTACAAATATAAATAAAAATTTCGAGACAGCAGTATCTTGCTGGTATCAGGACTTGTGGAAAAAAATAATATAGAATTAATTTCTTAATATTATTTCTTTAGAATTAATTTGTTAGGCGCAAGTTAATGGAACGCTAATTAATTAAAAGCACCCCACGAAGCTTCAGGTAATTCGGAATCAATGCAACGTTTACGTGTGTTATCACACAACTCTCCAATCTTCCAGTCTCCCAATTTGTCTCTATTTAGCCCACACGTTTTATATATCTTTCCCATCGCTTTACATATCTTTCCCCGTTTTCCATCGATTTTTCGTAAGGCAATGTGTCGATAAAAGCGTAAATAAAAGCGATTAAAGATAATTGCTTGTCGTCGCGCGAACGAACGCGTAAGTTCCCGGAAAAGTTTAATTACGCCGCTTCCATCGTTCATTCCGAGCCGCGAGCGGCGGTAATAGTTTCGTCGGAGCGAAATATATTTTCCGCGAGGGAGAGAGAGGAAGTCGAAGCGTCGGCATTCCACGGCTTAATAATGACCCGCCGCTGCCGCCGCCACCGCCGCGGATCCCGTAGGCCGCTCAAAGGGCAATACTGTAATTCCGTGTAACGGCCGCGCGGGGACAATAAGATACATATCCACGGTGCTCAGGACCACAACAACTTTGTTTGTCTCGTCCACCACGACACTGTCACGTCAACGGCGGCCGTTACGAGACACCGCGTCCACGTCAAGATGTCCCGGTGTATCCCCTCGACGTATAATACTTATATCCGATGGATGCCATAGGAGCCACGGCGAACTGTTCCCATCAATCGTTAATAGCCCTCTGTCGTATCGCTTGTACGGGGTGTCCCGTGATACCTGAGCGGCGTTCACGAGGACTCGGAGCAACGCGAAAGAATCTCTCCGTGACGAGGATATCGAGACCTGTCTCAACCGAAGCGCCCGGCGATTTAATCTTCGGGGGAGAAAAAGAACGGAAAGGTCGGGGAGAAAAATAAAAATCCCACTCTTCAAAATTTAATATTGAACTCGAGAAAAAATCCGATTTAGATCGATTTCGTCAAGGAGTAAGTAAAGCCTTGTGTCCACGATGCTAGAATTTGGTCCAAGTTCTTGGACCGAGAAATTTGTAGCTAATTAATTTGCAGCTTTTACGGAAGAGCGGCAATTTTATTGGCTATACGTTTCTCGGACCGAGGACTTGGACCAAGTTCTAGCATCGTGGGCACAAGGCTTAAGAGGGACCGTTACTGCAAGTCTCATCCGGAATTTCTTAAAGCAAAATGACAAAAGAATTCGGTGAAATAACAGCTTGCTTCGCGTTTGGAGTCTCCGCGTGTGTGATTGCGTGTGTGTGTGTGTGTGTGTGTGTGTGAGTATGGAAGGATCATTTGTGCACCGAGTCCGAATTCGTGTGACGTGCACCGGCTCTCGAAGGATCATCGCGCGTACAATACTGGCGCGCGCATCCAAATAAGAGGACGAAAATATCTTTGAGGCCAGCCGGCCGACTGGCCGGCCCGCTGACATCGTCGACGATCGATAACGTGAATTTGCGACTTCGTCAGGACACGGGTAAAGTCACAATGTCGTCATATCTCATGCGCGCCGATCGATGAACGCCGGGGCAGGCAGGTATGCGCCGATCGCATCGTTTGCAACATTGTGTCACAGGAGGGCCAAGCATATTAATTTCCGTCCGTCGTGGGACCTGACAGGCGACGATGAGAGGAGAGGAATCCGGGCCCGGTGTCCTTGAACTTCGTTCTCCCCGTCGCGTTTCTCTCCTTCGTTACCGGAAACGCGATTTCTATCCCTTATAAAAATTTTTCACCGTTTTTGGCCCGCGAGAACGGTCAGTTTGAGTAGTAAAAACGTGTATTTGGTTCAATGAGTACGACCCGTTTTTGGGGCGCAAAGGGACCATTTTCCGTAAAACCGAGTGGTTAAAGCGGATTGCGTACGAGTATATCCGAGTAGTAATAACGTATTCTTATGAGTATTTTTGAGTGGTAAATACGTGCTGTGTGTAAATTTGAGGTGTATAAATGTACATTCAGGTCGGGCGAAATCCGCGGATATTTTCTTGTGAGTAAAAAAGAAACGTACTAACGTATTGTCGACTGAAAAATGAGTATTGGAAACGGACAACCTACTTTGTCCTCATTCTTGTGAGTAAAAAAGGAACGTGTTGTCACTCATCGATTGAAAAATGAGTATTAAAAACGGACAATCTACTCAAAAGTACTCATACGCATACTCGCGTATACTCATCATGTTCTTTCGCAGTAGACTGCGCGTACTTGAGAGTGCAAGAAACGGACATAAAAATGATAAAACGGGCTAAAAATGGGCTAAAAGCGGGCTAAAAACGATTTATATGAGATGTAAAAGCAGTGAAATATTTTTGTAAGGGATTCGGTAATTTTTGACAGTGAAGTAGCTGTGCCGACTTATGCAATTACGCTTTTAGGTTTACAGCGTAATTCGATATACATATACTACAATACAATTGGTATATTGAAAACTAAATCTATAATAAAACAAAGGAGGAATTATTATATATGTCAGAAGAAGTATCACGGAAAGAATGGTTGTGCTGAAATATCTAAAAATTTGGCCAGATACAGATCTGAAAATAATTTTGTTGGGCCATCAAAATAATTATATAGGACGCCCAAAATAGTTACTAGAATATCACAACTTTTTGCAGCATTATTATCATGTTTGAGTGTTCTACGTAGTTACTTTTGATGATCTAACAAAATTATTTTCAGATCTGTATCTGGCCAAATTTTTAGATATTTCAGCACAATCATTCTTTCCGTGATACGCAAATAAATAAAAATCTGATGATACATCTCAATCATTTGCAAAAAGTTATCAGAGGAGACTAAGGTAATAACAAAAAATTGTGTAGACTTTAAACTATTAATGTAATTGAAAAGATACAAAAAGATTGGTTTCTCATAAAATATAAATAAAAAATTAAGTTTTTTTCACGTGAGATTTCGTTTTTCGGAAAAATTGCTTTAAAGATTGGAAAATTAAAATTAATATATCTACGCTGTTTTGAATTTCTATCAATTTGTGTTATTCAAATGTGAATTTAAATTGGACATAAAATTTGAATTAATTTTGCTAATGTCACAGATGCATAAAACGCATAATAGTCAAGATATATGTATAAAAGAAAAAATATCGTGCCTTGTGTTTTCTCTATATTAGAATAAATGTCATTTGCCGGTACTTCATTTATACTTTCTCTTCTCTTTAATCATCTTCTCTTTAAACATAATGTATTAGTACCACTTTTATATATATAAAAGAAAAGAGTTTTCGCGAATGTGTAATAAGAGAGAGACCTAATATATGTTATACAGAAATAAGTAAAAGTGAAATTTTAAAATGAATCTGAATGGAAGCGGTATTTATTGTGCGGTTAACAATCAGCCAATCCGAGGATTAATAATATGATTTCGGGTAGAACTGCTATATGATGAAAGAAAGACTGTGTGTGTGTGTGTGTGTGTGTATGTGTGTGTGAAAGAGAGAGAAAGAGAAAGAGAGAAGAAGTTCTATCTCTTCCGCACGCAGGTTACGGGTTAAGAAGGGACATATCGTTGAGAGTAGTAAACAGAGATGAGATATCTTCAGTCTCGTAGAGAGATCTAAGGCCACAAGCATCGTTCGGGGACGTCGCACCTTCGCGCATAAGCGGTATTGCAACGGCCTCTTCTCTGTCGCGTCTCGAGGATGCAATTAAAAAAGGAGAAGGGTTGGCGGACATGGTGACGAGGGACGCGGAAGGACGGGGAAACGGAGAGCAGATACCCCGACGAGGAAGCCTTCCAAGTTTCCGCTGCGGTTTCGCGCTTACGGGGTCCGCTTTGTTTTTCTCACCGCTCCCGGAGTCCACTCTCTCTCCCTCTCTCTCTTTCTCTCTTTCTCCGCCGGTCCCTTTCCTCTTTCGCACCCCCGCGTGAGCGTGCCACATGAGGACTTTCGCGATCGTGCGGTCCCGACCGACGGGGCCCATTGAACAGGCGAGATGTCGCGGCAGACCGCAACGCGCGGCTTAAGTGTCCGTTACACGTGGAATATGTCACGAGAAAACAACGTCGACGAGGAGATCGGTAGCTCTTCCCCACGTAGTTAACCTCCGATCATATCGCTATCCAGCATATCGCTTTCGATATGAACCTGGAATTGCGATGTTGTTGTAAAGTCGATTCTACGGTGGATGCAATTAATTTGTAAACATTTAGAAAAAATCGAAGAAATTTAAACAAGATAAAGAGCAATCGATATAAAAAAGACTGTTAATCTTGCAACTGATATTAACTTTATTTTCTACATAATACGTGGTTACACACACACACACACACACACACACACACACACACACACACACACACACACAGACACACACATGCACACACACAAATATATATATATCAAAATATATAATTTCTTCTATCTTAATATATAAATCTAAAAAGATCAGGTATCTCTCTGGAATAAATTAATTCGCTTATTGACCGCGAACGCGACATCGATCTTAGATCTCGCACCTGGCGACGTGGAAATATCCGCGTTTCTTTCTCGCGGTGCTTGAAACTTAGTTCGTTTTACGACGGAACCGGCGGCTAGTAAATTTATACCTCTCGCATATTATCATGACAATGAGAGGTATCTTTTTCTCAAGGTACCACACCGCTGCGGTTTCGTCCTCTTCGCTAAATCCTAATTTAGCGACTCTCTCTCTCTCTCTCTCTCTCTCTCTCTCTCTCTCGCTTGCTCTCTCTCTCTCCTCGCCGCGGCGCAAGACGTCGGGTTTAGGTGGATGCTGCTCTTTGTGCAAGATCCGTCAGGTGGCCGGTGATGGATCATCCGTTTTGAAATACGGCTGCTAACTTATTTTTATCTCGCGCCTCGCCTCCGCGAGAGGATTCGTTCAAATTGTATTACAATACCGGTCAAACGAGGAGTAACGAGCAGTGGCGGCGGATTTAGGACTCCCGCCGCCCTAAGCGCAACAACATTCCAATCAGATGCACTTTGCCCCAGAACTTATAGGAATCTTCAAGTTTAAAATAATCTACGTTAATATATTTTATTTTTAAATTAACTCTTATCGTTTTCTCTATTCGCTAGACTAAACACGTCCGCTTCGCAACTCTCTTCGCACAAAGAAAAAACCATAGTTATAATTCAGAATTTTAATTTCAGTTTTAATTTCTTTAGCGAGCCCATAATATAACTTTTCGTTTGGCTTTACAAGATTAATCGGAATCCACGCGGCCGACGTAAAGAGGACTAATTTCCGGCAGATCAACGGCGCGAGAGATCGAGGGACACGCGGCTCGATACTCACCGCCGATTATCGGACAATTAAAATGACATCCCGCGCGGCCACGCTCGCTCGCGCTAAATTATGCACTCGGCAAGGTCTTCTTATTCGCGAGAGACGCGTCTCGCGAATAAGAAGATCGTAGGTGCGACTACGTGGAAGAGTAAAAGAAGAGACGCGCGTACGTGCCCGCATCCTCGTGTGCGTCTATATATACGGTGTGCTCCGCGACAGCCATCGGACGTCCCTTTAACCGCAGCTTCTTTACGGTTGACCTGCAAACGATCTTCCTTCAGCGAAAGTAGATCACGAACGATTTTTAGCGTTTCATATTTTATTCTTGTAATTGAGATCCTAATTAATCCCGTTAAACAAACGTTAGCTTGATATTAATTCAAAGATCTTGTCTATGCATTCTCTAGCTTCGTTTACCAGAATCGCGATTTTAATGATTAATTATTCGAAAATTAAGTATCTTGACACTTTCGTCGAAGGATCTCGAGAGCAAATCGACGGAGGATATCCGACGATCTCGAGTCACCCCGTGTGCATATATGTATAAGCAGAAGAGCGATCGGAGCGAGCGCGCGTGAGGGGAAGGCCGGAGGGAGGGGCGATGAGGATGGCGATGAGAACGGTGAAAAAAACGAGGCAGAAGGTAAGTGGAGTGACGCGCATGGAAGTAGAATAAGGAGGGAACAAGGCGAGGAGAGAAGATAAAGAGGAACTGGAGGAGACTCCGGACGGACGGGAGAAAGATAGAGGGAAAGAGAGAGAAAGAGAGACAGCACGAGGGATGCTGCAGGAGGAAGAGGAGGAGGAGGAGATGACGGTAGCGCGGCGGGAAGGAGGGAGGGGAAGGTGGGGATTGTCTGGCGAAGGAACCTCTAACAACCTATGATCACGTTATTAATTGAAAGAAGACCGCCGATGCTACCGGTTACGCCACTGACTTTACGTGCCGTGTTACGGCCGTGTGGCACCGGCACGGGCTCATTTTTTAACGGAAACATTCTCGTCGATATGTACCACGTATACCTGCGCGTGCATACGCACGCACTTTTTTGTATACCTGTGCGCGCGCGTGTCCGCGTGTGCGTGTGCGTGCGCGCGACACACACGTACGGAATCTCGCGCCGGCGGTACCCTCGTCCGGGGGTGAACTTCCGCGGAGATAAGGAGATACGCGCGAATATAATGAGATTGTAACGAGTTTAACCGTAATTGACGACGGCCCGACGAGTGGATGTTGAGAGAGGGCGAGAGAGAGAGAGAGAGAGAAAGAGAAAGAGAGAGGCCAAGAGGAGAGAGGGAAGGAGAGGAGGAGGCACGTCACGTTCTTACGAGAGCCGAGAGTTATTGGGACCTTTCGCATAAAAGTCAACGATGATCCAGCAAGACGGGTCCGCCGCGGGACGAATGGGGTATCCTCTTTTATGCAATATTTTATTAATACTTCGCGTGAGCTATTTATACAGCGTCCCGCGATCTCCGCTCGTTTGCGAAAGTCGCGTCCGGTGTGTGTTATAAAAATTGTCGCTGTAAATATCCTATCGTCAAATTAGCATGCCAGATAAATAATATCGCGCCCGATGGTTTATGACATTTCTGCGCGTGTAACTTCTGCTTCTGTCCCTATCGCGTATTTCAATATTCCCAGACATTTAATTTGCGACTTATTTCCCAAGGCGTAATATAATAACTAAAGGATATTACAAAATGTATGTAATTCTCTAGACGTTTATAGTCTTTCAGTGTAAAATATACCATTCCTGAAATGTGTTTCTGGTTAAACAGGGACATACACGTTAAATATATACATCATAGGCGCCTATAAGGTGGGGAGGGGGGCAAAAAGGGGCATATGCCCCCTGTTTAAAATTTTTCAATTTAGAATGATTTTATGATTGACAACCAGATAATTTTTTCTTTGAAATTTATACAATTACCTAATAATAAAAATGTGCATAAATATTTCTTTAAAAAATATTATTTGAAAATACGTTCGTTCGGCACACCCAGTATATTTACACTCTGCCTTCCCCTTGAAAAAAGTTGTAAGGCTATCCATGATACACATTAAGAATTCTCAATATTCGCGAACGCCGTTTTTACGCGAAATGGCAGAGCTTCTTTCACAGACCAAAGTTCACAAGGAACGACAACGTAGGAAAATATCCGCTCCTTGAAGATGCGCTGTTTTAATGTCGGCGGGTCGAGAAAGCGAATACTCGCCTTGGATTTTCGTTCTTGCTGAAACGTCGAACTGAACGGCGCGTTTGGTATCGATCGAAGACGATCGAGCAACAGCGACCCGATAAATTTTCGCGTCGTGACGCGGTGGTAGCCGCACCGTTCCATCACGGGACCTAGGTCCTATTGCCGGGTGGCCCCCTCGGTATCGTGTTTCCAAGGGAGAAAGTCGCGAGTCAATTACACGTAGCCGAGCGGCGTGGCTTATGGCATTACGTGTATCTCCCGTGAGGGCCGTGTGCGCTTCAGTTACGTGGGATATGACACTCGTTACGTGTTATGGGGGAGGAAAGGGGTCCCGGGGTCCGAAGATCGCTGGAAATACTCAGGGCCGGCGAGTACCTCGCAGAAAGAAGCTCCTATTATTAAATTAAGTGATATCATTAACGAAGCACGTGCAATGTGTCAAATGTGAACAGAAGTGCGTCAAATGACGACTTCTTGCGATTCCATTAAGAAAAAATTCGTCTTTAAGTTGACCGAAGATGCGAAAAGACACTCGATGATGCACGTTGTGCATCTAACACTTACGGAATATTCGCGAGATCAGATGGAATATCTTCACGAGGAGGTGGTGAATTATGACACGGGAAGACTGAGCGAGGAAATGGCGATCGTTCTAGGAATTTGAAGTCGAAGAGTATCGAGTCGCGCCAAACTGATTGTGTAGAAGATATGACACGCGCGTACGTGCTACGGGCGAGAAGCCGGGGCCCGACCGCGGGCCTGACCGCGCTGGAAATGGGGCCCGCACGAGAGATGTAGAGAATGAGAGGGAAAGAGAAAGAGGGCCGGAGAGAAGGGAGAAGAAAAAGAATGCGCCGGTCGAGCAACTCTTGCGCGACAGTCCGGAGTGTAGGCACGTTATATGCGTATATGAGCGTGCAGGCGCGTAGAACACGTTTCGCAAGGGGAAGAGAAAGAAGGGTAAGGGCAAGAAGGGGAGTAACGGGGTGCGGAGGCTGCGGGTCTGGCCGCGCGCTGCTTATCAGAAAAATTTGTGGTGCGCGGGACGTCATTTTTTCGCGCGCGGCTCGCATCCGTTCGTGGCTTTTGTGCGGGCGAGAAGTTAAATTCGTCGTTTATTATCGCATCGTGAACCGTAAACCGCGTTTGAACGCGCCGCAACGCTCGCTTTGTGTAATAATGAGCGCTCGAATCCCTCTTTTGACGGTTCTTGCACAGTTCCAGCGTATAAAAATTCGAATTGTGTTATTCGAAACCGGAAGTTGTTTAATGTTTTGAAGTTTTGAACGTCTTAAAATTCTTGAAGGTCTTAAACATCTAAATCTTTCCTTGGAAATATTCTAATATATGTGAAATGTCTAAAACTCTTATAAAAATAAAATTGTTATCAAAAATTCTTAAAAATAAAATGATCTAAAATTCTCTAATATTCTATCTGAAATTATCTAAAATTCTTAGAAATAAAATTGCTATATAAAATAGAAGAAAGATTGAAATAATATAATAATACAAAAAACTATAAAAGAAAAGATATATTTTTGAAATAGATACAAGACATTCACGGCTTCCAAGATTTTAACAAATTTTTGAGTTTCGAATAATATTTGAGAGGATTTGAGATTTTTGCTGTATATTTGAAATGATTAGATGTGTCTTGAACCTATCGCTAGCCTTTCGTGCGATCTATTTGTAGAAAGCGAATCCAATTACGACGTTTTATTAGTTATCTCGATAGTAAGGCGCTAAAATGTAATATTAACACCGATACAATTTGCATACAGTTAATGCTGATGTTAAAGATTCTGAAAGCGCGAAAGTACAAACAATATAAAATACAAGAAACAGAAATTTTCGCTTGCTCGTCGGCACCTGACACATTTCACTGTTTCGTCATCAAACATTGGAATTTATCGTTTGAAGTTTTCTTTTCCCTCATATTTATTTGCTAAAAATATAAGACACGATATAAGAAAAAGTATCAGTCTCGTTCGATCTCGTCTATACGAATCCACGTTGCGAAATATACCTAAATCCAGATGGATTTACATGCTTTAGCGTATCTCTCTCGCATTCGGAAATGTCAGTGGGATACAAAAATATAGCGATCGATCGGAAAGAACCGTGGTGGTCGTCGGAGAAATTCGCTTATTCACACGCGCGCATTTATCCGCGTATTTCGAGCCTCAGAATCACGAACGCACGCTAAATTATCCCTTGTTTATTATCGCATTGTCGCGTCCCCCTCCCTCCTGCCGCCCGGGCCGTAAGTTATTTTCTCCTTTGATTTACTCCGCCGTTTGGTTGCGAAAACGAGGGTGGCTTGTTTTTCTTTCTTCTCTCTCTCTTTTCTTTCTTCCTCTGTTCGCAGCCGCGCGCGATTCTTATGTAAAAAACCCACCGCGACGCCTTGCAAAGGCCTTTCGGGTTTCGCGCGTTCCGAGATTTTGCAACGAGTCGCGCGCCGGCGATTCAATTCGCGCTTATCCTTCGATTTCTTTCTCGAGCAAGTTTGCCCTTCGCATTGCGAGAAACGTGAACCGGACAGGTCCGATTCTCTCAATTAGATGCGACGTGTAACATAATTAGTCGCGTGGGGAATCGATGCGAATACATTACGCTCGTATTCCTATAATGCAATCGTTAATACATTCACTCAGAGAAAAAAGTCGTATCAGCAACTAGAAATTTGTGGACAAATAGCGCCTCAACTATGTGCTATAAAGTTGCAATAACAACAACAAATAAGTTATATGAACTAAGAAAACATAGTAATATTAACCATTTATAGTAAATCGTTGGATAAACTACATATTTGTCTAAATATTTGTCTAAACTGGAAAAATGTTGTTGATCTTACTTGTATAAAGTTTATATAACTGTGTAATTATAATTGAGTCGCTATTTCACTATCGATTAATAGTTCACAAATGTAGTTAGCGTGACTATATTTTTATAGTATTCAGTACTACTTTAGTTCCTATTACTTTGTAAAACTATAGTTGAAACTACTTAAATTTCAGAGTTGCCAAATTATAGTTGCCAGAACTATTTCGTTTTCTCTGTGTTCACTGCCAAGAGTATTTTAGCTGATTTTTTCTTCACGCCCCAATTGAATTGTTTTATATTAAAAAGAACAATGAATTACTTAATTTATAGTATCGAATTTATATATACCAAATTGCATAAAATATGACATGTAATATATTTATTTAACCGACATAAGTGATTGTCACCTCGATGAAAGTGTTAAATTAGAATTTAATAGTTTTTTAAATTTATTTTAGATTTGACATGATATTTATGATATTCACATCATTGATATTTATATAATAATTAGGATAAAACCGTATATATGTATAAACAATTTAAATCGAGAGATAGGCCAATGACGGTCATAGCGGATCTTAGTGCTCCAATAATATTAATGTGTGACTTTTCTATAAATTTGATATTTGTAGTTTTTCAGCTAATAAGTTACTAATTTAATTTTGCTACATTTATTAATTTTGCTTACACTTGCTAAAGACAGAACACAACATTTCACAGTATTATTTTTTAGTTAACATATCCTTCGCTCGCTGCGTTCGGAATAGATGGAATTATTATGTGCTAACATGTGACTAATTAGACTGAAGAGATTGAAGTGAAGTGAATGCTGTTTCTAAAGGCATTTGTAGAAAGACCAACAAAACCAATTACAAACAATTATCTTTATTAGAGAAACTTTGTTCGATCGATTATAAATTTATCTCGGGATTTAACGCGAGTGCGTTTCTGTATTAAGAACATTAATCAAAGCTGGTTTTTGCGCGTATTCGGATTAAGTATGGGATAAAACTCCGTGTACAGCCCCACATTGTTGCAAGTAAAACGATTTAATACCGCGCGATATCTCGCGCGAATACCGAAGGTCATCACTCTGACAGATACACGCCACCCTCGTAAATTTCAAAATGCAATTATAGACCCGACTGGAAATTTCGTAACTACACTCTTATAATATGTGTGTACGTGTATGCGCACGTGTACAGGCTTTCCCACAGATGATTTGCATCGCTAACCCGACGAAATTTGTACTTCTCGAAAAAAATTTTACAAAGATACATTTTCGTTACTTCCTGTTGTTGCTAATAATTAAATTTATGGTTAAATAGGTTAAACGTAATAATAATATTGCATTAATAGATATATCGCTCTAATTTAATTACCCGCTAATTCAATTAGTAAATTGAATTGTAATAAATTCGAATTTGCTTTAAATTATCAAAGAAAGTTTGTCAAACTCCGGTCTGTTTTAGTTTTTTATATTATTTTTTTACAAATTCATAAATATATATTCTTTTTGTCTACTAATAAAAATAATGGGTTTTTAAAAATAAAATATATAATGTAATAAATTTCATTTATTTCATGTTGTCCGTCTATTATAAAATAACAGCTATTTAGTTTCAGTAATAATAATAATAAGCGATTGCCATATATGTTAACGTAAAATGTATTTGCTCGAGATATCGCATTCAGTGCGTCCAAATTTACTCGCAACCGACGAAAAAAAATGCGAGGGTAGTTTTTCTAAGAAAAATCAAATATGGATCAAACGACGCTCGACAGGACGCTATCGTACGCTTTCTTTGGGACAGTCTGTACAATCGACTTATGCGTACATTTCTCGCGTTCGGCCGACGGCTGTGGGCTGCGCGATAATCCACGGCATTCCTCGATTTTCTGCGTCTCCAATAACGTGGGTAGCCAGTCGGATATTTGTAACCGCGTCCCGGCACGTGTCCCGACCCTGCCTGAGTCTCGCGAGAAGTTTGCATTTCGGCTCTCGAAAGAGCTCCGGGTAAATAACTTTTTTATCTTACATTTAAATGCTTCCAAATTGCGTGTAGTGATATATTTACATATATATATTTATATATATTTGATATTCATATATTTATTATATTTATATATTTGATATTCATATATTTCATTAGAATTTTTATCCCGTAATATCTATATTATTATATATTTATAATCTTTTTTTAATCTCTGTTGCGACAAAAAATATAAAACATACAGACACATAGTATAGACATTCATTTACCTGTATTGTTTCTTGTTGATTACCGGCATTATACACAAGTAAAGGATTTTTGAAACAAAGAATAATTCAGCAAGTGCCATAAATCAATTTTTTAACTTTCAGATAAATGAAGAAAGTATAGGTGCTTTATACTTTTGGCCAAGGCTGTATGTTGTATTTAAATTCAATTTTTTCAGGAGACACAACGCCGTTATCGTTAAAATGTATATTGATATATGTATTATCTTTTTTTAGTTAACACACATCCTTAGGATTACCTAAGACACCCCGTGTGTCCCGTCGTAGGGAAAAATGTGGTGATTTTATCGGGGAGTAGAGTGGGTATAAAGAGAGTATCTTTACCCGGCCAATTACCCGGAAGTCGCCATTTTCTGTCAAAATGCAAAAAAGCAGCTTTAATATGATTGGTTCTTGCCGTTGGTTCCTCCTGGATCTAAGGGTATAAATCAATCATATTGAAGAAAATTGGAAATTTGTCAGAAAATGACCAATCAGCATTAGAAACATAACATTGGCGACACTCTCTTTATACCCCACTCTATCGGGGGGTAGCCGAGGGAGACAGAGTGGCGGATAGTTGCGTTTTATCGCGAACCGCGGCGAGGTTCCTCGCGTACTTATGGAGAGCGCGTGGATTAAATAAAAAGAGCCGGAGGAGAAAAAAAGAGGAAGCCTTAACGCGCATCCGCATGCTTCGAAACGCTCGCCTCGGCACGGCGGAGAGCGACGTAAAGGCATTTACCACATTTTATGCATACAGCCGGCTGCGTACGCCTGACTCGCGCGAGAAGCTCCGCGCGATGCGTGGCTCGTCGCGAGTCGCGCATCACCGATTTATCATCCGAGGTGAATTTTTACTGCGCGCGCGCTAGTCGCGCGCTAATTTCCGATCCTTCCGCGTTCCGTCCTACCTTGCTGCTAGAAAACTGCCGCCGAAATCACCGCTGATTGCGCGGTGACACTCGGGAAGTAGCTGAAACTAAATAGCCGTCACTTTGTAACGAATGGACAGAATGGAACATAAGCATTGCATTGTAGAAGAAACCTGTCAGTTTTATTGGCATATAATACAAGAGGAATATACATATATGTATAAACTTGTAGAAATAAATATTTTAAAGAAGAGCCAGCAATTTAATCGCGCGGTCAAATGATGTGCTTTCGAAATGATGACCATCTGAACTTGCACAATAATCGAGGTGCTTTTGGAAATACACGTCAAATACACTATATCTTAAATACACTTTCTAACGTTAATAACTGTAACTATGCCGTCGAAGAATTCCAAGTAAATTCCCTTTATGGAATTAGCTACCCATGTCCAGATCTTCTAAACATATATCACTGAGCTGTGCAACCAGTCAAATTTTCATCCTTTTTATAATGTTTAGTTCATAAATGTATATTCTTTCTGTACTATGTAATAATTCTGTACTATGTTAATAAAAATAACGGTTTCCTTCTGCAAGGTAGTGTTTAATTCATTTTATTTTGTCTATTCGTTACAAAATAACAGCTATTTAGTTTCAGCAACTTTCCCGTTATGGAAAACGTGCATTATGCTGAACGTATGGAAGACGCACATTACATACAAACTTTTTTCGCTATCTTATTCTATAATAATACAGTGTATAATTGTTTCATTTTTCCGCACGTTTTTTTCGCAATCGTTCGAATAATAATGGACACCTTTCAGTCGACAATTATCACAGATTCCGATCGGCAATATACGCGACGCGTAGATATATTTAACAACATTCTCTATCCTCTCTCCGCCAGTCGATCGAATTTCAAGATCGACTGCCTCGCAGCGACATAAATACCTGTCCCCTCTCACTTCCGCTTTCTCATTTATCACGGCAGGCGAGAATATTCGCGTCGCACGCGCCTCCGCTTCATTCCGCCGTCGATTTCGAGATATGTTACTCGGTCGCCACGACGATCCTCCATACACACACACACACACACACACACATACACGCGCAAGCATCTCGCCGGCAGCGAATTTATTTATAGTCTCCGTTGAGCTATGTATGATTCATGCACCGCCGTTTTACGATACGCGACGGGGCCGCACTCCCTGTCCCTCTGCGGTGTGGCGAGTTCCCGACTCGCACTCCGCGTGTCCCGACTCGCGAATTTTACCGACAGTCATCTCGGCATCCCGCGAATTCCACCGTTGCGAATTTCCGGATGCTGCCAAGAATGCTCACAATTGTATCTACACTGAGAGAAAAATTTATGATATTTGTGACTATAATGAAAAGTTAAATAATTATGGTTAGGTGCACTATTTTTATAGTTATTGCTGCTATAATGTTAGTAATAATAATTAAAAAATAGTTACAAATACCATAATTTAACTATAACTATTATAGTTTTAAAAAGGTGTCAACTATAATGATTATTAATAATTAACTATAACAATTATAGTTAAATTATGGTTTTTGTAACTATTTTTTTGTTATTATTACTAACATTATAGCAGCAATAACTATAAAAATGGTGCACCTAACCATAATTATTTAACTTTTCATTATAGTCACAAATATCATAAATTTTTCTCTCTGTGTACCTTGGTACTATCGGAGGGAAAAACTTCAGGAAAATTCTGTACTGAAAAAGAACCGTATTAATGTATGTATTAATGATGTCCCGCGCTATCATTGTGTAAATCATCATGTAATTTCTAAATTATGTTCGAGAGATAATACAAGTAGAAAAACAGCGATTCTATGTGAAAAGTAGATGCGAATCGCCGAGCAAAGAGTGAGAACAAGTGTCCATAGGCAAATGGCCCCATTTTTTTCGCATTCGATTTTGGTCACAAAGTAGGTACCAAACGAAAGGTCTCGTCAAGCTGTTTACAGATATGTCAGTCTCAGAGTGTACCTATTTAACATTCCAGAGATAACGGGCTCCAAAGGTTCCAGTGCCGAAAAATGGCGCTATGAATTCTTTTGACCGAACCTATTGGTTAGATTGTAGAATATGTCAGTGACAGAAAAAATGTCTTTTTGTTCGGAAAGGTAGCTCCATTCTTGTGGCTTTCTTGATCACGCAGTGGTAATCAGTAATTTTTGGAGCCCGATATCTCTGGAACGGTAAATAGGTACACTCTGAGACTGACATATCTGTAATCAGCTTGACGAGACCTTTCGTTTGGTACCTACTTTGTGACCAAAATCGAATGCGAAAAAAATGGGGCCGATCTTGTTCTCACTCTTTCTTTCGTATATGGCTTTGCCTTTAAGGAAAGAAGCTTCTTCTACGTTTTGGAAAACTCTAAATCGCGTAATAATTATTAATATTCGGACATTCTACATATTAACATGGAATTGAGATATAGATTTAGACATTATACTTGTAATTACATACAACTAGATACAATATTTTTCTTTTTCTAAATTGAACAAACTTCACACGGTATAATTCTGGAATTAACATACATCTAGAAAATTAGACATATTACTTTTATAATTGTATGCAACCAGATGAAATATTTTCCTTCTAATAATTGGACAACTTTGTGGAGTAATAGCGGATGTATTTAGCGTCGTGTTGCAAAGCACGTTCTGGCACGTGCCTGCCGGCACATTTTGCCAATCGCGCGCGCGATTAAGAAGTTTCCACGGTATATCTTTATCTCGGGACAACTTTATGATTTTACGAACGGCCGCCTTGAACGCGTGATCCCCATTTGCGTCGTTACCTGCTTTTCATTCCTCCTCCAGCTCTCTTACAGATGACTCTCTTTCCTATAGATTACGTAAAAACGCGCCGCTATTTCCTACTGGCTTGCTCTTCAATTCGAGCGTGTTTGCAAGACGTGAATTCCCCCTGATCGCGACCTGTGTGAAGTTAGCCCCCAATGTCGAAAAATCAAAAATTTTCTTTTTGCAAACGTTTGCCCATCGTTTGCCCACGAATGCCCCGTTGGAATTTTTGTTTGCCCCCTCTAGTTTAAAAATTATAGGCAAATCAGAGCCGGCTCATGCCTCTTGCCAGTTTACCTCCACCCAATCTCATCACAGACTGCTGGCGTGCTGTTACGCCTTTATTAATAAAATTTATAATCACAATAAAACGAGAGGGCTAATGAGCCACGCTAGATGTACGTGTTAATATGTTGTATTCTAAGTTAGTTCATATAAACAATTTCATATAAATAAATGGTTGACAGCAAACGTTTCGACCTTAAATATGGTCATCCTCAGCCGTTAAATTAAATTAATACATATAAATAAATAAGACAATACATAAATCCGCAAGAAAAACCTACTTTGCACGCCGATTTCTTTGTCGCAACGGTTTCGTGATTTCCAATTAATACGTCATCCCACTGACAGTTGCCGATATAAAGATCATTCTCCTAGAGTTGTTATTAAAATTTATAATATTATTAATTGACAAATCTGCTGTTTTTTTTATTGCGAATATAAATTATTTTGTGTATATATGTGTAAATACATATTAGTATATTTTTTATAGCGTATATACGAATGACGATTTTGATTTTGAGAACAGATGTCTGTAAATGTATTTATCAAATATAAACACATTTATAAATATTTGCTTATAAAAATTGTTACACATTATTCAATAATCATATTTTCTCTACTGGTTTAAATTGAAAAATGAAATGTTTTATATTAAAATAGTGTGTTAAAAAAAAAAATATTGAATGATAAAATATGATGGGCAAACGTTCTGTAAAAACAAAGTTTTTGATTTTTCGACATTGGAGGCCAGTGTGAAGTTAGCCCCCCAAAAATTGAATTGCTTATAACTTTTGAACTAGAGGGGGGCAAATAAAAATTCCAACGAGGCATTCGTGGGCAAACGATGGGCAAACGTTTGCAAAAAGAAAATTTTTGATTTTTCGACATTGGGGGACTAACTTCACACAAGTCTGATCGCGGCCGCAGCGCGAATCACATCGATCAGCTCGTATGAAAAGACGCGAGCGTTAGTTTCAAGTATTTTGCGTAACATTTTGGAAATTCTCGCGATTTATATTTAATAATATTTGTATTTAATATTTATATTTAATTTTATTATGTTAAAACTTAGGATATAATTTTTATTATGCTAAAAATTAAAACGGATTAAAAACGTACACGCATATGCCTTTTCAATATAAAGTAAGATACAGAGTCATCCTTAAATGTAAAATTTTCCGCAAAATGAAGGAAAGTGACAGATTTTTAGAGCTGCACTCCTTTAACATTAAATAATTCGTTGTGTATATTTATTTTTGTCATTATATTTACAAGAATAATTCACACATTTTCTATTTGTAAATTATTTTTTATCCTAAACCGTTCTTAAGTTAGAATGTTATTTGCAGCACATTCGATACAAAAATATTTTATTTCCTTTATGCAAGAAGTTGACTTCGGCACTTTCTTCAAAAACAGTAACCTTATTTGAGACAGAACGAAAAGGCAGCTCGTATTTCCGCCAATAATTTTCTCAAGCGACTCCTCGTAGATCGCAATTTAGATCCTTGGCAAGAATAGTCTCGTAAATTTCATGACCTCGCTTTTCCCGTGGTAGTACGAGTGTCCTATATCATTATCGTTAGGTATCGGTAGCACATTTTCGCCGTAAAGCCGATCCGAGCGAGGATCGTTCGTCGCAACGTCTCGCGACGATCCTCCTCCAATTACAACTAATCCGCAAAACGGGGCCGCGCTACGACGACGATACGAGTTAATCGCGATAAGTTGCAATTTCGCCGCGGAGAGCGGATCGCAATTACCACTTTCCATCTCGTGTCGGCGCAGTAGGTCAGATGCAAACTGGTTCTCGCCTCGGGCCGCGTAATAGAATACGAGGACAAATGTACAAAGCTGTTGGGGGCACGGTCGATTACGTTCGCGGTTTTCGCGACCGTCCGTAAATTTCCGACGGTTCGCGGAAGACAAAACCGAGGAGAGCCGCGTGACACTCAGGGAAACTCCGAGGAACCAAATTGTAACATTCAATTCCGCAATAATCAGAGTTCGGTGGAACAGTGGTCTAAAAGCCATTCCCTGGGAATGTATAAAAATTATACCTGAGCTTGCAAGAGTTTTACATTCGATCTAAAATTTAATAAAAAATAAAATAGAGTTAATTAATTTAACTTTTTTTCTTAAGGTTGACAATTTAACTTTGCGATAAGGCAATATATAAGGTGTAGCCGAAATAAACTGTGGATATTAAACTTGATGATCGAGACATTACTGGAAAACCGGAAATGATTATACGCGTGCGGTATTCAATAACGGTAATACGTATTTCATTTACGACGCAAAAATCCGTTATGAGTAAACTATGAAAGTATCTTTACTTCGAGTGATTGGCTCGTTTATTTTACGACTCTGACTGCTGAGATCATTTCTTGTCGGAAAAATAATCCTAAATGACTGATTTGATACTTTCCTATATTTTTTCCTCGACGCACTACACCTAGGAATTGCATTAAGATCACATTAACATTTTTGAAATTTTTCGTTTGCGCAAATGATTCTCAACAATAGTTCAACTAATAATTAATTAATCAAAAATTTTGAATTCTTTATTTGATACTTATTGTTAGATGATGGATATCTTTTTCGAACTGATACCTTTAGCGAAAGAATTGGATTATATGCAAGAGCGTTCCTTTGATTCGCCATCTACGATTTTACGAAGATTTCCGGTTCCGCATTCGAGAAAGCGAGGTGCGAAGCGAGACAATCGTTGTATGACACGAATAGCACCGACGTCGAAGACGGAAACTTGACAAAGCCCAAACGTCAAGTAAAGTGGCATTTTTTCTAAGTCCGTACCGAAAGAGGAGGGGGAAGAGAGAAGGAGAGGATGCTCGAACGAGAAGTGAAGAAGAGACAAAAGAGTGGCGCGAGCGGGACGCCGCGAGACAAGAGGGCGGCGGCGGCGGTGGCGACGGCGGAGGGCGCGGTGGCAAGAGACGAGACGAGAGAAGGAAGAGTAGAAGAGGCAGAGGACAGGGATGTAAATCATAATATGTAAATCCGTGTGATTTCGTTTGACTCCGGCTGGCTGGCTGGCTGGCTGGCTGGCTGGCTGGCTGGTTCGGATGGCCGGGGCCGGCGCTTCGAACTGATGGCCACTTGGCGAGAAACTCGAAAAGGCATTCCGGGACTCGCGTCTCTTTCGGTCCCTCGTCTCCCTCTTTCTCCCTTCCTCCTTCGCCCTTCTTCGAGTCTCTTCTCTTATCCTGCCCCACCCTTTCCTTCCCTATCCTGCCTCGGGTAGATCTTCGTCTTCCTCTTTGACTTCCCGCGATCTTTCTCCCCCTAGTCCTCCTCTTCGTCCTTCTCTTCCCCGTTCTTCATCTTCGCGAGTCTTCTCCTCGCCTCTCTTCCCCCTTCCCTCCCCTCTCTTCGCATATCTTCCTTCTCTTCGCGTTCACGTTTTAACAATCTACGTCGTCCGCGTTGAGAGAGTGGAAACTAGGAACGCTCGTAAATAATTTCGTGGATCCGAAGGTCGCGACGTGTGCGCCTCATGTCCAATAAAAATTAAAATGTATTCTCTTGGGGGGGGGGGGACGCGCTGGACTTGACCAAGCCGTGTGACAAGTTTAAGAAACGTACTGTGAATGCGCCAAGCGAACGGTAAATCAGAGAAACGATAAGCTTCATAGTCGGAATCGCATTAACTTCAATCGACGCCAGGTCGTATTCTCTCATTAGGGTAAAGGAATCAGTTCTGGATGATCATTAAAATAGACATATCCATATTTTTGCTCAAAAGAACGTCAAATGTACGATAAAACGTATATAATTAATCCTGTGAATACTTTACGGACGATTTTGTTCGATTTAATATCAATGTTTCACGTTCTTTAATTCCACTTATAAATAACGTAACCGGTATACAAGACTAGACTCTGGATACTAGTTACAGATCAGTGAAATGCTTTATCGTTTCTTCATTGCTATATACATACTTCAGTGATAGTAAAATTAGCTGACGCTTGCATATCGCAATGTAAATGACCGAGTTACAGCTAGTGATCCAGTTACAGATTCCAGTTGCAGATCAGATACGCGAACTCGGCGTTTTAGTACATTCAAAATTATTTATAAAAAGATTATATATATATATAACAATTATAAAGCTACCAAACAGTTAAAATAAAAATAGGAGCAGACATTTCGTTAAACATTCCAAAAAATACAAAATACTCATAAGACCTAAGTTATTAAGGCATAATTATAAGGCAATTAATTATTAATAATATTAATAAAGACATAAATTATGGAAAATTATTAGATAAAATTTAACATCTCCAGTTATTTCTACAAGGCACTAAAATTATTCTGCTTCTTTTACTAAAAGCTATAATATCGTTTTAACTTAATTTTCTTGACGTTTTGAATAACGTGTGTCGCAACAGCTCGCTTGTACTTCACGTCTAAATATCGCCGTGACATAACTAAAGAACAACGCTTGAATTCAACTTAATGATATTTAGCACGAACTGACTTTTTTTATCAAGTTTAATCCTTTATACATTATACTGTATTTCTTGTATTATAATTTTTATTTTAATTTTTATGTTCATTTTTTATGAATTTTTAAAGAATTTGGTTTTAATTAATGTATTAATTAATTATCAATTAAGTTAAATTAAATTTTGCATATTTCAAAATTTATAAAAAAAAATTTCTAAAAAGGTACATTAAACTTCTTCAGATTTCTTAAGTTTTCTTTCGAAATTATAAAATAAAAAATTTTTAAATATTTTAGGATTCACATATAAAGAATTTTAAATAAAGATGTAGAGTTTCGCATATCTTTTCACATTTTCTCAGTATTTCTGAAAAGCATTCCAATTCGTATAAAAAATCTAAAATTTTCTTTAAAAAACATTAAAATATAGAAATTCTGGAAAATTATATAAAGTATTCTAAGATAAATTTTCAGCAGAGATGTTTATTTAGAAGAATCGTAAATTCGAAAAATGAGATACTTGAATATAACAATTGAAATAGAATTGAGATGCGAACTATACTAGGTACTCACAATAGTGGTAATATATTATTAATATAACGTAATCTTTTGTAGAAAATAATAACGGGCTTTCCATAACCACTCATTTTCTATCAATCTGCCGCGAAGAAAATCATAGCTAAATTTCAGTTTCCGTTTAATGATGAATTATCGCTTCGAAGGATCGAAGAATAGAAGGAGGAGAACGGCGAGAGAGGACAGGCTGCGCTTTCTAATCGGCGACGTATATCGCGGCTCGCGCGATTAAAATCGGAAATAGATCCACGGCATCGTTCCCTCTTCTCTTCGGGGCGTCTCCCTCGCGTCTTTACTGCCGCGCGTTAAAAATTCTCACGGGAGGAAGAGCCCGGGGACTAGAGAGGATCATAAATAATTCCGAGGATCCGTTTACCTGAGGGGGTAACGATGGATCCTCGGTGTGTATGCGCATGTATGCGGGCATTCGACAATGGCCCCCGGGTGTTGCCTTATCGATAGCCGATGCGTCCGTACGTAATTAAGTTACAAAGTGGCCGTTGTCAAGCGTCTACTTTCTGTGCCAGA
The DNA here is from genome assembly GCA_003063835.1 of Aphaenogaster floridana. Lineage (NCBI taxonomy): Eukaryota > Metazoa > Arthropoda > Insecta > Hymenoptera > Formicidae > Aphaenogaster > Aphaenogaster floridana. The sequence continues at coordinate 533,704 of NJRP01000131.1, read as the reverse complement.
GTGTATCTGCCGATACGGTACTTGGATACTTCGCCGAGTACCGATCCGGCTGGATTGAGACATCGTCGCGAACGATTAAACATATTTCGCGTTGTTTCGAGAACGAGGTGACAACCGACTAACGCCTGCATTACACTACGTTCTCGTTTCCGTTAGAAAATGAATTCCAAGCTTCCCGCTTTAGTTGAGACTCAAGCACGTTCAGTTTCAAGAGCCGCACGCCACGCCTGTCGCCGTTTTAAAGATACGGACAGCCCGTAGACGTTCCCTCGCTCGCGAAGGTGAAGTCCGCCTTAGAACCGCTACTCGCTCCTGCGAATTGCGCGGACTCGCGTGCGGCTCGTAGCCAACGGCTCCTCGCATAGTCAAAGGCAATATAAAAGGTATAGAGAGTGTGGAATTCAGCCGCCTCTCAGCTTGAGACCCGGGCTCCGGGCTTGACTCGCTTCTTCGAGTCGACTCGAGCCACGGGACTCTCCGCGGAGTCTCTCCTCTCCACCGGTTGATGATGGAACGAAGCATTCTGGTTCCCGTCATGCTAGCCGTAGGCCTCGTGCGCGCGCCGCGCCGCGCCGAGCCCGGCCTGGCCTGGCCTGCTTGAAAGTCGGCTCGCAGCAAGTTACACACCGGCGGCCTACGTCCCGTCTCGTCCAGACCTCTCCGTCTCCTCGCTTTAAATCGATCGGACCACGTATCGGGGTCGCTCGCCAAAAACGACGACGCGTTTTCAAAGACCGAACGAGTTAGTCGGAAGAGTTCGGCTGCGGCGGTGGCTTCTAAAATTCCCCCTTTTCCCGGAACATTCAAGAAGCAATTCCTCCTCGAAACTTGGATGGAATTAACTTCGAGGAGGAAAATATCAAAGTTTCACATCAATTTACATCGAATTGCTTGGAAAAGTGGGTCGGACTACTGCTGCAGCTGTGAATCTTTCAGTAGACTTACTTTTGACTACTGTAACATTAGAAAATTTATTGATGCGACATTCTAAACCGTTTTTCTTTTCTTACTTTTGAGAATTTTGGAGAGTTAACTTTAAAATAAATTTCAATCATAATTTTCTTAAGTTTCTGAAGGAAGAGAACAAAATTTGATTACTGTTGCACTGAACCTTTCAGTTTTATATCGCGATGAGAAATAAGTTTTTTAAATTTGGACATAAACGTCGTAATTCAGTTTTTTCTTTGATAGTTCAAAAATAATAACATGACGTAAATATTTCTTCTCAATAACTGGATGCTAACGCGTGAAAATTTTCCGATAGCAATCACGTACCAGATTATATCCATAAATTTTGCGGACTTTCGAAAGTGAACGTTAGAAAGCGCGATTGGTTTTATTAATTATGTTAGAGTCGCTGCTTTTTGAAATTCCTGTCGTTATCCGGTGTTTACGATGCAACGAATTCCTCCGGTGAACGCGCCATGATTTCATATGAAGCGCATAACTTCCATCATTATAGCTTCGCCGGCGACGCATACCGGACGAACGCACATCCACGATTAAGATCAGTCGCGTTTTAATTTGTCGTAACTTATTGTTAGATTTCAATTATAGACCGAAAGCCAGATTACCAGCAAGATACCCGGCTCGTTCGCAAATCGTAATCAGGTCTTCATTCGAGAAGAGAGAAAGATCATTCCTCTCAGCGATCTATCGATCAACGGCGTTGTGATTTTTAGCGCAGCCGCGCCGTGGCGATTTCAGTCGGAATCTTCGAAAGTCGGTTCGGATAGAACCAGACTGGTTCACTCTCTCTCTTCCGTGGAGATGGAGGAGGAAGAGAGAGAAAGAGAGAAAGGAAGAGGAGGAGGAAGAGGAGGAGGAAGAGGAGGAGGAGGCTAGACGAGAGAAGACATGATCACGTGTTTCGCTTCCTTTTAAATTGATCGACGACCCATAGGCGTATCGTTGAAAAACATCGGAGCTACTCTACAACCGCGTTGTACGATCGTAATGCATCTCGAGCCTAGATCTGAAGCCGACGCCGTGGTTTTACGACGGATGTTACGGCAATCCGCGGCCACCGTTACATCCCGGAACACCTGTAAATATTATCCCACGGGCGTTTATCCGTCGCGACGAAGTGTCGTCTCATAAATGAAATTCATTCTTTCCCTCAACTTTCCAACTTTTCGCGCAAAACGTTTGGATAGCTAAGGTAAGCTCGTAACTGGGAAAAAAATTGAAGTTTCGTTATCCATTGCCATCGATAATGTCTAATTTGTCAAAGACGTTGACGCACCTTTCAGAAAGATCTCGCGTACTTCATCTCGAATTGATCGACGATCGTACGAACGGATATCGCCGCGAACATCGAGATTCGAAGCGGGGAAATAGATTACGGCGGGGATGCGTCATTTATATACGCACGTAACGTATCTCGAGGGCCCGTGGAATCTCTGGTATTTTTTTGACATCATGGAAGATATGCCAGAGCGTTGATTAACGCGCGGCTTGCGGCTAAATGTAATATCGGAATTTCGGTAGGAGAAAACGATTCAAAGTTCAAAGACGTGTCAAACATTTCTTTGGTTTCTCGCTTTGTACATAAAACGTGTCGACTTTTGAATAACATCTCTCGCGTATTATTAAATAGAACTTCAAAATTCTCTCTCTGCAAACACGTTTCCCAATAATCACGTTTTATTTTAATTATTTAAATTACACAGAACCACAAATTTTTTTTTTAATTGACATAAACTAGACCACGTGTACTATACATATTTTGGGTCGCTGAAGTCGAATCCGTTGGCCGTTTTTGTCCACCACGTCTAAGTTTT
>NJRP01000131.1:444388-461160 GCA_003063835.1 Aphaenogaster floridana | reverse complement strand
CAAGGGCTACAAGAATATGCAATAAAAAATGGATGGTCCAATTTTAAAAAGTTAACGTGACCTTGATATGACCTTAACGACGCCATCCAAGGTCTAATATTCCTATCTTCTTTCCCCCTCAGAACCAAACAACTTTTGTCTAAGACATTTTTTGCTATAATGCGTACTTTCAGAGATAACAGCTTGTGACACTTTAAATGCCCAACCCTGTATATATATATATATATATAAAATATGCTAAGAATCACAGGTGCATGGATTCCTGAATAAACTTCAGAATGCAACAAACGATTGACAGATTAATAGAAAAGTGCAATTTTGTTTTGATATTAATTAAGACCTAACTAAGATGTTATGTCAAAATTTTAATATCTTTATTAAAATTCTATTAAAATAAAGCCAAAACACGCAATTCTATTATTCATTGTTTCTCTCTAAAATAATTAAATAAGAGTCTCCCCCCCCTCTCTCTCTCTCTCTTTCTTGCTCTCTTTCTCTCTCCTCTTTCTCTCTCTCTCCTCTTTCTCTCTCTCTCTTTCTCTCTCTCTCTCTCACAATCGTTAACTATTAATGCTTCATTTTTGATAAAAAATAATCGACTGCAAATTCCCCGAAAGTTCGCTGAAGACAAGACTGCGAATTGTGAGACACCCTATACAAGTGCAGAGTAAAAAAGCTCGAATTAATTAGGATATGCTTCGTTCTAATAAAACGAGACCAGACGGCGACGGTGGTGGCGGTGGCGGTGGCGGCGCGGCGCGGTGCTTTCGTATAAATTTGAAACGCGCCCTGTAATTTGAGAAAACGTCCCGGGTCCTAAGCCCTATTTATGCAGCACTGAACCGGCTGTAAACCGTTCGTATTCACGATCCCCCTTCTCCTTCTCCTCCTTCTCCTTCACCTCCTTCTTTTCCTCCTCCTCCTCCTCCTCCTCCTCCTCCTCCGCATCCTCTTTCTCTCCCTCCCGCGAAAGGAGCACGTCCTTTTCCCCGCGCGCGTGTTGTCCTTCCATCCATCGCTTCTCATCTCCAAAGATTCCTCTTTTCCTTGCTCCCTTCGTCACTCCCTCCCTCCCTCCCTCCCTTCCCCCCTCTCTCTCATTCCTTTTATCCCTCTGTATATCATTCTATCGCCGGCTCTAATTGCATTAAGGGTATTGTTGCGTAACGCAATTCTCAGTTGGTCGAATTATCGCTCGTCTGACGAGAGAAAGACACGCGACGCGCGTACGTTGCCGCTCTAATTATTATGTCATCGAGAGTGAAAAGGAGAAATTGATGAACGCGGGAATAGAACGTCGGGAGAATAGAAATAATGTTAATGGTGAAATCTCCCTCCCGAAAATTATAATTTTTTTGATAATAATATCCTATCATAAGCCTCGTTAACTATTAATTGCCAAGTTTTGTACTATCGTCCTTGCGTGTGATATACGAAATAAAATTTAGAGAAGAAAATTTTTATATCACGAACTTCTCGCTATTGCCTGCTTTTTGCAAATCAGAATTTAAAGGAAACTTTGTGTCAATCTCTTAAATTATAAATTATTATTGCCTCTGCTTTTTACTTATAAGAGACAATTATATATAACTAATAAAGAATATTTTTTAATAAAAAATATATTAATAAAGAATATTTAAGAGTAGAAATTAGAAATTTATGTATATAATAATTATAATACTTGCGTTTCTTGTCAGTAACATCAATATTTGAAGAAATGGATTTTATCAACTTGTTCAATTACACACGTACGCGTATACGTCCGACTTAATAAAGAGTTCCTTTCGAAGTCCAATACATCATTAGTATCTCTTGAGCAATTATTCATGCGCTGAAAGTTATTATCTGTATTCCACAAATCCACGTGCTGTCTATTTAATTATAACGGTAACGAAAATACACGAAATAGGAAAACCGAATCTCTCAGAACTTGTACGTGTATCCTCGAATTTGTATGTCTTATTAAAAGTGTGATAAAAATAGATTAATTAATGCTCCATTCGCAAGCGAAATTTTCGGAGAGATAGAATTTATACGACTAATCACAGTTACATTGTGTATAGTTGGCGTCAGAATATGCATAGTTCTGAAGTAAACCTCACGAAAATATTATGATACTTGTGAATTTAAGATGATTAAACGTAATTATGAATATATATACATATGTTTTAATAATTTATATCATCATCTGCATAGAATAAGAATAAATGCGTAGAGATTATTCTACCAAACAAAAAATGTTCCCAATGATTCTGGCGCCAATCATACTGTCACATATATCTCGCGCGGTATCAGTTCAGCAATTATAATATCCCCGCTGAATCTCGCGCCGCAAACGACAATCCGGACTCGCCCGTTCGCTCGCCCGCCTCGCGAGAAGGGGTCTTATCCGGCAATCGAGAAATTACATTACGCGGGGCGAGCGCGCGGGGTGGGGAAGTGGCACGGCGCACAAAAAGCACCGAATATCTTTCAGAAGCCGACGAAGGGAGCATCATTAATATCACCGGGACGATCAATCAAAAAGCCAAGCGGCGCGGACTCACTTTGGTGGACGTCGTACTGGGCCTGGAGCTGCCGATGCCGATGGCGTACAGCTCCACCTCGTACCACTGGACGCTGGTCTCGCGATCGAGCTGGGCCGCGGTGGACAGCACGCCGGTCTTCATGTCGATGTCGAATAGCCGATCAACTTGGGCCCCGTCGCCGGAGGTCACATTCGTCACGTAATACTCGATCTCGACGTTGGATTGACGGCTACGCGCGCTCACGCACAAGATACTTGTGCCGATCGGCTCGTTTTCGTAAACGTTGCCTTCGATCTCACCCCGATGCTCCCAAATCGGCTGCTCGTCGCCGTCCTCGCCCGGCACGATCAAGGTCACGTAAGTCTCGGACGAGCGACGCTCCGCCTGGACCGCCTCGTCCGTCGCTCGGACGCCCACCTGATATTTGAAGGAAGGTCGTTCGAAGAGACCACCCTTCGAGGATGATCGCGGAAATCTCATGATGAGCTGACCGGTGTTACGATAGATCCGAAACATGTCCGAGTAGTTAACACTGGAACGGAGCAGCTCGTACGTTACCAGACCGTTGGTGCTGGAATCGAGGTCGCGAGCAACCAGCTGCGTGACCAGAACATCCTTAGTAGAGGACTGATGATAGTTGAAGTTGCCGGAGCGCAGAGGCGGTAGCACTACCGCTGACATGCTGACGAAGATCGGGGCGTTGTCGTTGACATCTTCGACGATCACGATCACCAGTTTCTCGGCAGACAGCCGTGCGCTTGGAGGTTGCGCTTGATCAGTAGCGACCACTACCAGCTTGAAGGTATCCACCTCTTCGCGATCGATCGGAAGCAGCGTTTGGATCACGCCGCTCAACGGATGGATGTTAAAACGCCGCACCTGATCCTCCGGGTCCTGGCTGAGAATCGAGTAGCTCACCACGCCGTTGTTGTTCGAATCTGGATCCTCAGCGGTAATGGTGACAATCGGTGTACGCACGGGGATACCCTCGCGTATCTGACGCACTATTGCCGTGTTCGGAAATACCGGCGGGTTATCGTTGGTGTCGATCACCTCGACAATCAGGCTGGTGACCGAGCTAAGCCGCGGGTGACCGCCGTCGGTGCATGTGACATTGAGCGTGTAACATACCAGCTCCTCGTAGTCAAGCGGTTTTCTCAGATACAGGATACCCGTCAGCGGATCGATGTAGAACGTGTCCCTCTTATTACCGGCCGATATAGCGAACGCCAACTCGCTGTTAGGCCCGAGATCGTCGTCAGTGGCCTTGAAACGCAACAGCTCGGTGTTGGTTGGCGTGGTCTCAAGCACGGAAATATTAAATCTATTGTCGATGAAGCGCGGCACGTTATCATTCTCATCGAGCACCTCGATGTGGACGGTCGCGCTGGACGACAATCGCGTTTCCAAACCGGCATCGTGTGCCACGACGGTCAACACGTAGGTATCAGACGTCTCGCGATCGAGCTCCTTCATCAACGAGATCTGCCCGGTAGCCTCGTCTATCATGAAATGGCCATGCTGATTACCGTCCTCCAGTGAATAAAATACATCGCCGTTCAAGCCCTCGTCCGCGTCGGTCGTGTATACTCTCAGCAGCTGCGTGCCGATCGCGGCACCCTCACTCACCTGCACCCGATATGGCAGACGCTGGAATTGCGGCACATTGTCATTGACATCGGTGATGTAGATGGTGACCTTGACGCGGTCGCGTAGACGATTAACGCCGTTGTCGGTGACGGTGGCTTCCAGATTGATGAAATTGCCGCCAGTGTTGGTCACCAGGAGTTCGCGATCAAACACGCGCAGCGATCTGACGAAACCATTCCTCGGGTCGACCACGAAGTCCTGCTGACTGGTTGGCAGCGAAAACATGAGATCAGCGTTACGACCGACGTCGCGATCAGTAGCCAGCAGTTTACCGACGAAGGTGTCAGGCGATTCGTTCTCGCGCAGATGGAAGCTGAAGCTGCTATTGGTGAACTCGGGCGCGTTGTCGTTCTCGTCAATAATATGCACCACCACGGGGACTACGGAGCTCCGCGATGGACTGCCCTGATCGGACGCGGTGACCTCGAGCGCGTAATAGTCCCGTTCCTCGCGATCGAGCGCGTTCTTCACATACAACTGGCCATCCGGAAAGATGCCGAAGCGACCCTCCGCGTTGCCATCGGTAACACTATATAATATTCTACCGTTGGCACCGAGATCGGCGTCTTGAGCCGTTAGCGAAAAGAAACGCTCGTTGACTGGCGTGGATTCCGGCAGCGAAGTCTCGTAGCTGGTCAGCCGGAAAACCGGTGTATGATTATTGACATCCTCGATCGTTACTCGGACTTGGTGCTGGGCGGACAGCGGTTGCCTGCCGGAATCGGTCGCAGTCACCTCTAGATGAAGGACCGTACCGGGCGGTGCACGAATCGGCTTGTCCAGATAGATGATGCCCGAGTTCTCGGCGACCCTGAACTGCCCGCCTGGATTATGCGTTAGGGAATAAATGATTCTGGCATTAGCACCGGTGTCACGATCCCTGGCCCGGGCCAAGCACACCTCTTGTCCCACAGCTGCATTCTCCCGCAAGAAGATCTCATCGCCCCGCTCACCCCTAGGAAATCTCGGTGGATTATCATTGACGTCCTCCACGGTGATATTGACGGTTGTCTGGCCATACGCAAGATTGGCGCGCGCTGACAGTTGCAGGCTATAATAGGCGACACGCTCGCGGTCCAGACAGCCAGCGGTGCTGATGACGCCGGTATTCTCGTCGATCCTGAAGTTACCCTTAGAATCACCGAACACTATGGCGTAGTTCACTTTACCCGTGTTGCCATATTGTGTAACACGTACCGTGCCAACCTCCCGATTACCAGATGGAACGGAATCGCAATCGCCACGATCCTCAGAAATGCGAAACTCGTAGCCGTAATTGTCGAACTCGAGATGCTCGAGATCATCCTCGCGTATAATCTCTACTATGGCGTTCCTAGCTGCCACCCGGTCGCCGGTGTCCTTCGCTGAGATGGTCAATTCGTAAAGAGTCTTATGCGCAGCTCGCAGAGAACTTAGCAGGATAACCTCGCCGGTCCTCTCCTCCACCATGAAGAAACCCTCGCTGCCGGATTCCAGAGTGTACCTCACCTGAGCGTTTTCTCGAGCGTCGGCATCGATCGCCGTTACTTTACCTATCGACGTACCCGCCGAAATATCTTCGGGGATAGTCATTAGGTATCTCCAAGGATAAAAGATTGGTGAGTTGTCATTGACGTCCTCCAACGTTAGCACTACGGTGGCAGTTGAAGACTGCACCGGCATGCCTTGATCCTTCGCTATCACTAAAATCCTGTATCCCGCTATCGTCTCTCGATCCAGGGCGACCATGGTCGTTAGCTGACCAGTCAGGGCATCCAAAGCAAAGGTCTTGGGGTAATCACGTGAGACACTAGGGTGAAAACTATATGCAACGCTACCATTGGTACCCTGATCGTTGTCGACAGCTGTAAGAGTAGCTACTAGACTATAAGGCGGCGTATTCTCCGACAGTTTGACCTCGATGACGTTCTCGGAGAAGCGCGGCGCCTCGTCGTTTTCGTCGAGGATCGTTACTTTGAGATATGTAGACGCGTACTTAGTATTCGGACCGCCGTCTCGTGCCGATACGTGTAATTCGATGCTACCTTGGACCTCACGGTCCAAGGCAGCCACGGTGGTGACCAGTCCGGTGTCCCTGTCGATGGCAAACCAGCCTTGCTCGTTGCCCGAACCGAACTCATAATAAATTCGCGCGTTCAGCCCGGAATCCGCGTCCGTAGCCGAAATGCTAGATACGAAACTGCCGATCGGTGCGAGTTCTGACAGCACCGCCGAGTACTCGCTTTGCTGGAACACCGGCTCGTGATCGTTGACGTCGTTTACATGAATCACGAGATAGGCCGTGGCCGATCTGGGCGGCGTGCCCTTGTCGGTGACAACCACTGTCAGATTATACTTTGGTATCTCCTCGCGATCCAACCGGCCGTCGACTCGCACAATGTTGAAGCTATCCGCGTTCTCCAGCCGAAAGTGGCCCAACTCATTACCAGCGCGTATCTCCACGCTGGTCTCGCCGTTCAGACCCTCGTCGTCGTCGATCACCGCTACCGCCGCGACGATCGCGTCCTTAGCGGTGTTCTCGTCGACAGTGGCGAAACCAGCATTCGGCGGAAAGTAGCTGAATTTGATCACAGGATCGTGATCGTTTGCGTCTAATAGATTCACCGTCACGTAAGTACGACCGTCCTGTCTGGGCGAACCGTGATCGCGAGCGAAAACCGTGATGACGCAGCTCTTAGGACAACCACCGCCTGAACGTGCCACCGTGCAGCGTTGTTGGGGGCATTTCAACGGCTCGGCTGTCGTGATTGTGCCAGTCTCTGGATCGATTGTGAACTTGCGCTCATTGTCCGGCAGATAGTACGTAAGCTTGGAATTGTCCTCCGAATCTTTATCAGTGGCATGCACCGTCAACACCTTAGTGCCGACCGATGCGCTCTCGTTCAATGCCACCACATAATCGCTCTGTTGAAACACGGGCGGATTGTCGTTCACGTCCAACACTGTCACGTTCACCAGCAAATAACCCAGTCGCGGCGGTCGGCCGCGATCGCGCGCGCAGATGTTGAGCGAATAGAATTCCACTTGTTCGCGGTCCAGTTTACCAGTGGTCTCGAGATGTAGATACGACGTCTCACCTGTCGGATTCCCGGTTACCTCCAGACGAAACTTGCCATCCGTATTGCCGTCCACGATAAAATAATCGTCCAGCACACCGTTCTCTGGTGTATCCCGGTCGGTCGCGGCGTCCAACAACAACTTGGTACCAGCCACGGCCGATTCCGAGAAGCTAACCGCAATACTGGGCTCCGGAAATTCTGGATCGTTGTCGTTAATGTCAAGCACTAGAATCCGCACTTCGATAGGATAGGTCGGTTGACTCGAAAGCACAACTAAGTCGAACCGATCGCTGCTGAGAGCCTCACGATCGAGAACCTTGGCCGTTCTTATCTTGCCGGTCTCCGGATCAAGTACGAATTCCTGGGGCGGCTCGTTGAACCTGTAGGTGAAGTCAGGCTTCACCGGTATCGTGCCTACCAGAGTATCCTTGGGCTCGCCCTCCCTGATCTCGAGCTGGACCCGCGTGTCAACCGCTCTGCTCTGCATCGCCAGGCCCATCGCCGCGGCGCTGTCCTGCGGCAACATTGGTGACCTTCGTGGCACTAACCGCGTGACCCTTTGAGGTAAGTTGCGCGAGATAAAATAGTCGTCGGACGCGACCACTGCCACCGTCGCCGTCGCCGGCGCCGCCGCGTCCTGGCTGACGACCTGGCCGCCATTTTGGTTCACCACCAACAGTAGTCCTAGGAGCAGGGTCAGGATCATCGATCCCCTTATGATCATCTCTTCTGTCTCGCCGCGACACGCCCACCTGCCTTAGCCAAATCTCGGCTCACGGTGACTCGTCGTAGGCGTAAAATCGCGCGCTCCGATTACGCACTACCTGTCGTTCTTCCTCCTCATGGTCGTAGCCGGCGATAATCCTGTCGTCGTCTTCCGCGTCTACGTACCGGCGCATTGCACGTATCGCGACATTCCTCCAAGGACGGAGATTAATCGCGTGCGACGACGTGAATCGCCGTCCTCTGTCCGGCGATGCGTCGCATTTTTTTCCCCACCTGGACCAGAGTCCCGATTTAAACCCGGAGTTGGTGGGTGCTTTCTTTTCCGTCTTTCTTCCTCTTCTTCTTCGTATCTGTTTCTCTCTCTCTCTCTCTTTCTCGCACACTTTCTTCCCCTATCTCTCTCTCGTTCTCTCCTTCTTTACTCCTCCTTTCCTTCGCCGCTAAAAGTCAAGTGTATACGAGAGGAGACTTCACCCGGCAGAGGGGGCAGTGACCCGCCGAGAGCCGCGCCTCGCGAAACGCGCGTCTGCGGATGCTCGCGAATGCTTCGCGAGCGCGAGAGTGGAACGTTTCGGACGATTTTCCGATTAATGATTCGCGATCGCGATTTGGAGTCGGAAGAATGTATCTTCCTCCCTCTCCAAGAACGGATTCTCCTCTGGAGAGACTGCTCTCCTTTTTCAGCTCTTGCGCTTCAAACACACGCATCTACGTCACGTGCTTCGCTCTGTCATATCGCATTTTCACGATGATGAATTTCTTCCGAAAAGGGATGATCGGCAACGTTAACGAAGAATGATTTTTCGTGACGATCTGTATATCTCTCTATATCTCTCTATATCTCGAAACACTCAGATCCCTCAAAATCCACGATTTTATCACTAAAGCCCGGATTAAGTCCGATAGAACCTCGCGACGTAAACACTGCACAGAGACGAGGACACACAGAGATCCATTATCCGAAGCACAAGAAGAAAAGAATACGATTCACGATATACGTGTATCCTCGCGAGAGTACCGATCTAACCGAACGAGTTTACTGACCGAGCCCTGAGGGACTCGAATTTGCGATTCACCCTTGAGTTCGCGCGACTCGCTGTCGAACTCGCGCTATCTTTCGCGGAAACTGTCAGGAAGTTCACGCGATCGCGATGCGGCGCTCGCTCGGGTTCGCCGATCGTGGAGCAATCTCACGAGCAACACAACGGGTTCGCGTGCGCGCGCGCGCGCGCGCCTCAGGGTAGGCGTTATCGGGGGGTGAAGACGAACCGCACGCACGGTGACAATCGGCAGTGGTACCGAGGAACAAAGAGTAGGAGGGTGAAGGGTGAAAAGGAAATAACGAAAATCGCGACGGGACCGCGATAAGCGCGACGTAAGGCCCCGAAAGAACGCGGAACGTGAGCACCGCGAAGAAGAATGTCGCCTTCCCGAGGGCTGACCTGACTCGACTGAACCGAGCCGGTCCCAGAACCTCGCCGCTGCCAGGAGAGGCATTCTTCGGGCTGGCTGACGCCGTCCCTCTCCGATCCATCGGGCCCTCTCTCTCCCCCGCCCCTGTACCCTATCCTTCTCACGGTCTTTGCATCTCCGTTCTCCCTCTTTCTCTCTCTTTCTGGCTGTGCCTTTACCTCGACCACCCCGCGCAAGGCCTATCGATATCACCTTCTCTGTCCGCTCTGAGAAACACCACGGGTTCTACCGCGTTTCCTCGCGCCACAATAATCCCACTCGCTCTTTCTAACAACATCGCTCCCTCTCCTTTCTGTTTCTCTCTCCCTTCCTGTCTTTCGTGTCAAGAAACGTTCGATCTCCCATCTTCGTCACTCTTTCCTTCACAAACGCTCATTTTCTTCGCTCTTACCTCGGCTCTCTTTCCCATCTCCCATCCTCCCTCCTTCTCGTTCTCCTCTTTCCTACCATTTTGCCATACCACTGCCTATATCAGAATACAGGTCTCTTTGTCCGTCGCGCAGAGGCCTGTCTCTCTCTCTCCCACTTGCTCTTTCCTGGGGCCCGCTGCTTCGACCGTGGGCCCCGTTCTCCTCCCCCCACCCTCTCACTCGACTCACCTCTCCAGCTTTCCCTCCTCGCCATCTTCCACGCGCGATCCTTCCACCTTCGACTCGCCTCGCGCATCCCGCCGTCGTCTTGCTGAGATATTCTCCCTTTTGCCCTCGAGGAACGAGCAATGCGGAGGCTCAGGTATGCAAGATGGCCGCCGCACGCTGGAGCCCCGTGCGACGAGGACGTTGCTTCGCGTTGACGGGAACGAGAAAGACGTAGTGAGAACAAGAGGGACATCGAGTGGACCAGAGAAAGAGAATGAGAGAGAGAGAGAGAGAGAGAGAGAGGACGAAAAGGAGAAAAATGAAAGAGGAAGAAAGAGGGAGTAAGAGTAATACAAGGACCGATGAGAAAAAGAGTGACAAGGACAGAGAACGAGAGATGAATAATGCGTGGGGGAGGAGGGGAAATACCTAGAAGGGCCAGGCAGGGGGACACCCCGACTTAGGGGATGCAGGCTGCCACGCGGAGAAACATGTCAAAAGGGTGGGGCGAGAAAGGTAGAGGCGGGGGTGATCCGCGGGATCCGGACTCACGGCCCGTGTGTAGATATATATCCGCGGACCTATGGTCACTTTTATAATCCGTTACCGCGATCGAGTGTTCCGCTCGATTCTTTCGATCCTCTTTCCCTCGAACTAATTCACCGTCTCGGGTTCCCCCATCTCTCTCCCCTTCCTTCTTTCTCTCTCTATCTTTTCTTTCCTCCTTTTTTCTTACGTATCTACGTAGTTTACTCGCTCGCTAGACCGTTGATTCCCTTTAATCTAGTTTACTAGGTACAATACGGACATGTACGTTAGTCGGTGCTTTGATAGCGTTGTAACCTTACAAAAACTACAATCGAAATTATAAAATAAAGTAAGATAGAGTTGCCGTGCTACTCCGCATGGCAACCAAATATCACGCCACGCAAAAATGCACCTCGCTACAGAATTCGTTTGCGCACATCTGACTTTGCAATTGGTCATACATATATGGTCCGATTTATGGTTTAGAACCCCAACCGAATTCCGCAGGAAGGAAACCCAGATAGCAAAGAGAATCCAAAAAGAATTCTTTTTGAATTCCTGAATTATGAAATGAATTCTTTTTCCATCTCATTTCTGTTCTAAAATTACTCTTTAGAGTTCAAAAAGAATTTCATTTTTGTGTCACCAATTCTGAGCCCTTTTTCAGATAAAAAAGAAATTCTTTTTATATTCTGTAAGAATACTATTGGAAAGGAATTCTTTTTGAGTTCATTTCGAACAGATTACGCTAATTCATAAAGAATTTTAAAAAGTGAATCATTTTTGAATTCATAACGATCACCTGTGCTATCTGGGAAATCGAACAGTAAGGGAATCGATCACTAACTATAGTGGTGCCAGTTAGAAATTAGTCAGTCAAAATCGAAGAATTAAAAACATTAAATGATCGATAAGTTAAAAGCAATATATGTGATCGAATAAAATCAATTAATAATTAAAGAATTGATTGTTATTAACGTCGCGATATTCTATACGTTTATTTGTGATTTTAATTTAACTAATAAGTAGTACCTGTGAAAAAATCAAGATATATAAACAAAACCTTCTCGGTCTGCCTATTCTAAATTCCAACTCTTAAGGTCGAACAAACTTGAAAAACTTATTTTGTTGCGTCGAAAAATATAACAATAGGTAAGCCGATTTACGAGCACAAAAAGAGATCCAACAATTTTACCTCCTCCTTCGTTCCTTTTCATTGGACTTTACGGAACAAGGGACAGATTGGATTGACTCGCTTTACGTGGGCTTAGATAAGAATGAGTACGAGTACTCTCTCCGAATGAGTGAACATCCGCCGAAGAACAGGGAGTGACGCGGTTCCTTATCGTATGATGGACGAGTCACCTTCTTCTCGGCCTGAAACGTCGAAGAAAATTGGAGAGGGTTTCACTGATAATAGGTGACAATACGCCAAACATCGCGTTTCGCACTATCTTTACGTTTATTGGGCTCCAAGGTAAAATGCATCCGTTCCATTCTTCAGTTGCGTTGAATCTCTGAATATGCATCTCGTCAAGCAACTGTACGACATGCACCGACGAGTAATTTTCCTTACGTCAAATAATTTATAAAGCCGTGCAAGAAATATATAAACAAAATATAGGTTAAAAATCATTTATTAAGAATTAATAAATGACGAGGAATACTTAATTATAAACTACTTTATTTTATTTATTATTTATTTCATTTAATCTCTCTCAATTAAGTAAATTTAAGAAATAAAAAGATTTATCAAATATAAATGTGAATAGGCCAAATGTCGGTCACCGCGGATCTTGGTGCGTAATAATAATTTTTATGAATTCCCTGTTCATGCGAACTGCGCGCCGCATATTCGTCGGTCTTGAAACACAATCTTTACATGAACCCGGAATTAATTCACATGTTAAATTGACGAGCAATTTAATAATTTTGATGCTAACAGGCATCTATAAGATTCCCCCCTTTCCCCCGAAAAACTGTAAAGAAATTATTACGAAAAATAACCAGGATTCGAACCTGGATCTCCCATCAATCCGTGCGGGCGTCCTACCAATTCGACCATCGAGGCATGTAGTGAACAGGGAATTCACAAAAATTATTATTACGCACCAAGATCCGCGGTGACCGACATTTGGCCTATTCACATTTATATTTGACTATTTCGTCGGTCCTAATCTTATTATTAAAAGATTTATATTTTTATTATTATTTATTTCTCATAATCCTAATGTCGTGCTTAAGATGGCTTTTGATTTACAATTTACAATAGAATACAATTTTACAAATTTAATAGAATACATATAATATTAATTTTAACATTGATTTTCCACACTTATGTTAAATCTTTAACTTAATAATTATCATTTCATAATTCTGTACTAACTAAAAGATATATATGTTATGTTACCGAGAGTTACCGTAAATACTCGACATCCATCATTTCGCGTTCTCACTAGATCCGAAACCCGTCATTTCGCGTTCTTACTAGTAAAAACTCGAAAAGTATATATATATTTTTCGAATTTTTACTAGCGAGAACGCGAAATGACTGATTTCCGGTATTTATGGTAACATATATGTACATCAATATATAGTATGACAATTATGTGAGGACGCGTTGAATCTACATAAAAATATAAGTAGATATTGATAGAATTTTGATATTGTAGGATTTGTATTTACGAAATTTTAATTATTACTTAAAAAATTAATAAATAATCTATTTGTAAATAATAATGAATTTTTCACGTTTTTAAACTTAAATGATTTTCGTCTTAGGCATAAAAATAATCTTGGTATTTTATACAGAACCGTTTTAGTAATTTACCGCTATATTATTATCAATTATTTTGTCAAATAAAATTTCGTATTATTCCAATAAATTTCTTTATAAGTTACAATAGTTACATAAGTTACTTCTGCGTGCAAAATATAACAATATAATTAAGATTGTGCAATTAACAATAGTGATAAACAATAATATAAAATTATTTTTTGATGCAGGAAGTAAGCAGCATTCGTTTGTTATCCGAGAGAAATAAATTGAAATTTGGTTCGTAGACTTGTCTCTCGAGGGATACAACACAGGACGTTGAATCGCATGATTAATATCCTGCGTTTCGCTGCGATAACGTGCTCGTGCGTACGCCATTTGCTGTTCTGCGATATTAGAAAGGTCACGACCCAGGGTAGGAGGCGGAGGAATCCCGACATTTATCCGGATATAGAAAAGCCGTGACACTTAGTACGCCGAAATCATCAATTACATTAATCCTCGCATATATCGAGCTCCTCGAACCCTGAAAATCGCGATATACGATCCTGATTGATAAGAACGATTACGAATCCTCGTATCCGCATCTTTGTGTTGACAAGGTCGCGCAGACTCTGTTGAACTATCTAATAGTATGATTAATAAAATGTATTTACGAATGCGTGTATAAATAATATTTTTATAATAAATAACATTTTTCAAAAAAATCACATATGTAATATTTAAAAAATATAGATATATATATAAAAACACACACATACACATATATTATTTTGTATAATATATATGTATTATAATATTACACAAAAACCCCTAAGGGATTGTGTATTATTCCACAAAAATGTTATTACATTTATATATTTTATTTTATTATACAATATAATTATTATATATCTATATTTTTTAATACATATTTTGCAATACATATTTTGCAAAGAAGTCAAATGCTTCAAAGACGTTTGTTATATCTTTTTCGAAAAAACTCGCGGCATGAGATTTTATAAGGCGACTGACACGTTGCAACATGCCAACATCGCATTGCATCCGAGCAGAAATCCGATCGTTCTCCACGTGGGTGTACAAAATCGCCGGTATCGAGCACGATTGCTTTTCGCAATAGAGCGAACGAGCTTCTCGGGGATAGAGTGAGAAATTGGCAGAAATGTCCTAACAGCTTATTTTGCGGGAGTGCCTCGTCATAAATATGCAGCCGATCGTTTCTCGCATAAAATACCTATTTGCCTCGTTTACGAATATTTCGAAAAAATAAACGAATCAAAAGGATTATTACGATTTATTTTATAATATTATAAATATTAATGTTCATGTTTATGAAAATTAACTTTATAAATATTACAAATATAAATTTATTGTAATTAATATATTGTAATACTTTAATTACACAAATTTAAAGTAATTAATTTTTTCCATTACGAAATTTTTAAAATACAGTAAAACCTCTCTAACTCGAACCTCGCTAACTCGAAAATCTTTATAATTCGAATTTTTATTCAATCCCTATATTCCGTACCTCTACGACTCGATAAGTCAAAAACCTCTACAACTCGAATTATCTGTTCTCTCTTGCAATCAAGTTAGAAAGGTTCGACTATATATATGTATATATATATATATATATATATATATATGTGTGCGCGCACATATGCACATATGTATATATATAAAATTTGTATAACATACCTAAAAATTATATTAAATTTTTTTAAATTTTTTACCAAAGGTTTTATAGGATAAGAGAATTTATAGGAAAGTAGTTATTCTCCAAAAAACGTATATAATTTATTCAGTACCAACGTCAAAATTTGTTATTGATGTTAAATAGAACGTTACTATTTTTGTACCGAAAGATTTGTCTTCTATTATTACTCTCCAAAAAACGAAGTAAAATAAAAAGAATAATCATATCAAAGTTCATATAGTATTTTAATAGAAATATCTTGATACTGCCTATACCAGAATTTGATAAAACTCAGCATGCAAAAACAGTACGAAAGAAATGTCTTATTTCCCTGCCCTTTTTATTATTGCGCGTGGGCTCAGCATTGAAACCTATACACTATAGATTGAACATCACTACACTGATGAAACAATATTCCTGTTAGGATTATCTAAGAAAAAGATATATAAATAACTAAATTTCTATTCAAATAAATAATATTCCAAGTTATGAATTTATTAACAAAATGTACATCTATTTGTGTACGTTTAGTACAAAAAGATAATTATTTTTTAAAAATCGCTTCAATAAATTACACTACTATCTGTTGGGTGCGCCATAAGCATCTGGCATCCTTTCTATTGTAAATCTATGTTGAGATATATACATTAGAGGAACACCCGGTATCTTCCGTATTCTTCTCTTCAAATCCTTATCGTTTGTTGCAACAATATAACACTTGTGCTGAAATAATAACACAACGATCTATTTTTTTTGTCTATGGCAATAATCAATAAAGTAAATTTTTATTATCACTGTCAGTCGTCAGACACAAGTAAAGAAATTTGTTAATACTTGCGGTACAATACTTCTGTAGTCTATACTTACTTGCGTCACTCTGTTCACAAGACAGTCATCTGCATAGGTTCCTTTATGCATACATTTCAATCTTTCAAATCGCGGATCCTTGATGATTCTCAATGCCAATTTATACTTCTGTCCAAGCTTTTCTAACTCTCCCATTACACAATCCGTTATATATGGCGTACATTTTGCGTAAAGGCATTCCATCATATTTTGTATTATATCTAATTTGTTTTTAATGGAAAAGTTAATGAAGTTTGTGTCAATTAAAATATGATACGGCGGTCCAAGTTGTGTATTATATTGGAAGAACAGTGCAGAGGATTGTTGCGGTCTGAAAGAACAAAGTACCATAGCTTTAAAATATTAAAAAATATATGTAACAAATAATAAGTTCGTAACGTCATACAAAGATATTCTATTAGAAATAATATAAAATATAAGATTATATGTGCCATATTATTTACACTTCTGTGATTTTCATTTTAGTCTTATCTTCTTTCGGAGTTTTCTTCGATGGCAGCCGTTTCTCTGGTTTTCTATAAAAACAAATACATTTTAATCTTCTTTTAGCATATAATTTATAAAGATATAAGATATATCGAAAACAGTACAGGACATCAACTTACATTCGTGAGTCGCTCAGACTAATCATTCTTTTCATCTGAGCAAATCTCTGCATTACAACTTTACGCGTTTTCTTATTTTTCCCCTATAACATATAAATATCATAAGTATTATAACATAACATAATTTAATTATATGATTATATTATCATTATATAGTATTACATTTATTTAAATTAAAGTAATCTTAATTGTCATATCACATTATGTCATAAAGCATATTCAAGCCGACAAAACTAGCCTACGTCGAGCAAATGCTGTATGACTAAAGCAAATAGCATACAAT
>NJRP01000131.1:418304-435878 GCA_003063835.1 Aphaenogaster floridana | reverse complement strand
AAATTCCAATCCAATCTCAATCTCAATCTCTAGTCTGATTACGGCTTTAAGGAGGCTCTATAGATAATGGATGTATTGAAAAATTGGAAAAAAACTTCATGGACGTATAAATTGAGATGTGAGAAAAGTGCTCGAAAAATTGTAGCATCGGTTACCGTGTAAAAATTTGCAAAAATGAATTTTGAAACACAGTTTTTAACATGAGCTCTTATGGCAGAGGGGTTCCTGGAGACAGGAAATGAGATATTAATTATATGAAGGCGGCCAGCCAGAGATTCAAAAAACGGAGCTCTTATAGATCATAATCTAAGCTTTTCAGAAATATCGAGAAAAACAAGGGTACCGTGTAAAATTTTGTGATATTGGCTATTGAAACAGGCCATATCACAGTTCACTTCAAGAATCGAGCCCCTGGGGCTCGATTCTTGAATTCATTCGCAAGAGAAACGTATGCGCAAATTCTGCTCTTACAGAAAATCTACAAGTTGATTGGCTAAAAATCATGCAATAGCCAATGAACTTGCAACTTTTCTGTAAGAGTTGAATTTGCGCATACGTTTCTCTTGCGAATAAATTCAAGAATTGAGTCCCTGATGCCTCGAAGGGGTGGCGGGAATCAGGAGCGTAGCCAGGATTTTATTTCGGAGGGGGGGATTTTTAAAAAATAAAAATCCCAGAACAACTCATAACTTTTTTAATTAAATAAGATAACAATATTCGTTCAGGACATTTTCTTTAGACCTTAAAGCCATTTACCATTTCATTTCTCTCTCGGCTTTCAACCTTTCATTTTCATATTTTCATATTTGGTTCCAAAATTTCGGTGGGGGGGGATTTATCCCCCTAATCCACCCCCCAAGGCTGCGTTCGGAAACATCACCCGAGTGCCCCCGGGTATCATTTTATCCTTGTTGTTCACCGAACGTTAAACAAGGATAAAATGATACCCGGGGACACTCGGGTGATGTTTCTGAACGCAGCCCAACCGGTTTCGCTACTGGCGGGAATTGAAATAATGGACTTACGTGTTCGTACGCGACTACCGTGTCAGTCACGCATATAATCACACGTCGAGAATGTCGAGACTCGAGTGCGTACGCGTACACGTATGTACGTACATACGTACGTACGTACGTGCGCTCGCTTCCAGCTCACACAATCAAGAACGCGCATGCGCATACGTGCGCGGACGATGAAGAGTACGAAGCACGGAAGGGGCGAAGGAATCAGGTGTGCATCGTTCCGGCGGTAGTTATTTCGAGTGAAATCACAGCCGTTCGGCGCATCGTCAATCGTCGAATCCGAGGTGCGGAATATCCGCTTCCGTCACGAAGCCGCGACGCATGTAGAGGAGAGCCGTGGCCGAACGGTCGAGGGGAGGAGAGGAGAGGAGCGAGTGTTACTTCGAACCCGGCTTTGTAACCGTCCGACCGTCATCCCGATCGATTTGTTCATCTACGCGACGCGGAGGCTTCATCGTCGCTCATCCGCACCACCATGGAAGCCCTGATACCTGTGATAAACAAACTGCAGGACGTGTTCAACACCGTCGGCGCTACCGCGCTACAACTGCCGCAGATCGTCGTTCTGGGCACGCAGGTTAGCCGGAATTTCCCCGCGGCCAAGCCGAACCGAACCGATAACAATGAATGACAAATCCGCCTCTTTCACTTGGACTTGGCCACTCTCTCCGCTTTCAAGGTTAAACGAATACGCGATCGTGATTCTTTGCGATAAGAGAAAATTGCGGCAGAGAGGGTACAGTCGAAAGAAGCGGATCTAGCGTCGGTTGTCGACGGACGTTCAAATTTTTTTCTTTGTCACGAACAATGTAACTGCGATCCGTTCATTGTAAGTTGAGGAAAATAATATTGTAGCTTGAATCATATAAGGCGCGTTCAGGGAGCATGCTGTCAGTGTTATTGCGTCATTCTATATTGTTTATTAGACGTAAAACAAGGATAGAATGATGCAACAGCGTTGATAGCACGCTCCCCGAACGCGCCTATAGGTTCCTTATCATGTTTACTTGTCTAAAATCAATCAAGAGATAAAGTCAAAATATTGTGATTTTGATATCCTTTTTCAAAGGAATTTTGATCATGTTCTAGCGACGAAGAGTCGAAGTTATGTAAAAATGATCCGAGGGTATTAGAGACAATATAACAGAGCAAATATTGAATTTTTCAGAGTTCAGGAAAGTCGTCTGTAATAGAGAGCTTGGTGGGCCGTTCTTTTCTACCGCGAGGGACTGGTATTGTCACGCGACGTCCATTAATACTACAACTTGTATATACTCCGAGAGATGATCGAGAACATAGAAGTGCAGAAAATGGAACTCTGGACCTGGAGGAATGGGGAATGTTTCTGCACACAAAGACCAAGATTTATAAGGATTTCAACGATATTCGCGCGGAGATCGAGGCTGAAACTGACAGAATGGCCGGAGCAAACAAAGGAATTTGTCCAGAACCAATTAACCTTAAAATATATTCGACATCCGTCGTTAATCTGACACTCATAGATCTACCTGGTATCACGAAGGTGCCAGTGGGTGACCAGCCAGAGGACATCGAGTCTCAGATACGCGAGCTTGTATTAAAGTACATATGTAGTCCTAACTCTATAATTTTAGCAGTTGTCACTGCCAACACTGACATGGCTACAAGTGAGAGTTTGAAGCTTAGTAAAGACGTCGATCCAGATGGCAGACGAACGCTGGCAGTTGTTACAAAAATAGATCTCATGGATGCTGGTAAATTTTATTTTCCATGGTTCTTTGTACCTTTGAATTTAAAGAGCACAGGATTGATTGTACATAACGATTATTAAATCCATTTTTTTCTTTTAGGGACTGACGCCATAGATATTCTATGTGGCAGAGTCATCCCAGTCAAACTAGGTATTATAGGTGTAGTTAATCGTTCTCAGCAAGATATAATGAATAACAAGAGTATTCAGGATGCGTTGAAGGATGAAGTCACATTCTTGCAACGCAAATATCCAACTTTGGCTAACAGAAATGGCACTCCTTACTTAGCAAAAACTCTTAACCGTTTACTTATGCAGCACATTAGGGATTGTTTGCCGGAATTGAAGGTAATAATATTAACGGTAGAATTATCAAATTACAGGGTATAGCTAGAATCTACTAAAGTAAGCATAATTTGGTAGAACTTGTGTTTTTTGAAAACAGAACAGAGTAAATACAATGGTCGCGCAATATCAAACTCTACTTAATTCCTATGGCGGGGATGTCGAAGACAAAAGCCAAACCTTACTACAGATCATCACGAAGTTTGCGAACAGCTATTGCGCTACGATAGAGGGAACAGCGAGAAACATAGAAACCACCGAGCTATGCGGCGGCGCCCGCATTTGCTATATATTTCACGAGACGTTTGGTAGAACGCTCGATTCGATTAACCCACTGGCAGATCTTAGTAAAGTGGACATATTGACCGCTATTCGCAATGCAACCGGTCCGAGACCGGCTCTCTTCGTGCCAGAGGTCTCCTTTGAGTTGCTAGTCAAACGGCAAATACGAAAGTTAGAGGATCCCTCATTACGGTGCGTAGAGCTTGTGCACGAAGAAATGCAAAGTATAATACAGCATTGTGGCACTGAAGTGCAACAAGAAATGCTGCGTTTCCCTAAACTACACGAGCGTATCGTCGATGTTGTGACACAATTGCTACGTAGACGGCTCCCACCTACCAATGCAATGGTAAACTAAAACATCCATTGTACATGTATCCATAACATGTTCTTCATACTTACATTATTTGATTTCTTTAAAAAAAAAGGTAGAAAACTTGGTTGCGATAGAATTGGCATACATTAACACTAAGCATCCCGATTTTCACAAAGATGCAGCCTTTGTATCGTCTTTACTGAAGGATGCTGATGATCACCTGAAGCATAACAAACGAGTAACTTCAGCATCCAGTACTATAATCACCAATGACACAGTAAGTAATAATTTCTATTTAATCTTTTTGCGAAATTTATTACTAATTTATTATCTTTTGTGTATAACTTATTGGTAAAAGAATACTGTTTCAAAAATAATGATTAACCCTTTCGCGCCTAACGGGACATATGTGTCCCATCGAAGATTTGAAAAATTCTGTTGGATCTCGTGCAGGTCCTGGGGCAAAAACTCGATTTATGTCGTGAAACATAAAGAAATCCAAAGAAAAAAAAAAGTCGGTGCGAAAGGGTTAAGTATAGATAGCAACATTGTTCATCATTATTTTGTCCGCGCCATTTCTACTTTTTTACATGTTTGCGACTAATAGTGACATGTATTTACAACAGATTGTAAAATCAGTCAATAATCAAGATGAGATGAACTCTGTTTCCAATCAGACTAAGGAACAGCAAGGACAACAAAATCACTGGCTGCTAAGTAATTTGCTACTCCAGGGAAGAACGGACTCGACTAGTTCCGCAGATGGTTCTCCAATCAGAATGCGTGAAAATAGTAATTCCCCACATCCGAATCCAACGATCGAACTACAGAAAGCGTCCCCGCAACAAAAACCAGTAAATCTGCTCCCTGCGGTGCCAATACAGACGTCTCGAAAACTTAGCGATCGTGAGCAACGGGATTGTGATATTATCGGTAAGGAAATGTATTATATTTAAACGTCGTATACGTTAACAAATTTTAATTTCAATTTTTTTTCGTTTGCAGAAAGACTCATAAGATCATACTTTTATATTGTACGGAAGTCCATTCAGGATAGTATACCAAAGGCTGTTATGTATTTCCTAGTCAACCACGTGAAAGATAATCTACAAAGCGAACTTGTCACACATTTGTACAAATCAGATCAGGTTGAGGCCTTGTTGATTGAAAGTGAACATATTGCTGTTAGGCGTAAAGAAACAGCGGACATGCTTAAGGTACATAAAAAGTTAAATATAAATATCTTTATAATAATTGATCTTTAATAATTGTTCTTTAATAATTGCTTTAATTCCGTAGGCATTGACTCAAGCAGGTCACATCATTAGCGAAATTAGAGAGACGCACATGTGGTAGTCGAATGCCTAAATCTTTACACATCGGATTCTAGTTGAATTTAGGTATTACATCTCTGTGTTTTAATGAACCGAGTTAAAGGATGTACTTTACCAATGTATATGATGAATCACTGTACATAACTCTAATCTTTCTCACGCAAGTAAGGTATATGTCGCTATGAGAAGCAATGGTCTTAATACATTACGTTACCCAGTTTTATAGTATGAGCATGAAAAGGGTATAACATAAAACGTACATAAAACGCACGTTTATGTAACCGATCATTATTTGATTCGCGAGATGTAATTTGGGCTCGATCTTTTATTCGGCATTCTATAGTATATGCTGACCCATCGTTGTAAGAAAATCGATTAACTCTTTAATAACTTGTTTTGTATCACTTATTTTACCACGGGAATTATATATGCTTCTTAAATACTTAGTCTAATTTTGCATTGCCTCGGGTTACAGTGACTGTTAACGAGAATGCAATTGAAGATCATTGTTCCGTGTATTTTCTAGTTCTTCTGTTTGTATAATTTTTTTCCAGAATAGAAAACTGGAAGTATCTATGTTTAGTAGATTGTCGCGTTTTTCACAGAGCTGTAGAATAAACATTGAAATAATTGTTTCAGTACTACACAAATAATTGTTATAAACCGACTAAAAAAATATTATACGGAAATAGAGCCAAGAGAATTGTAACACTGGACGATACACTGTTCTGTTTTGATACCTTCGATGTTCGGTTCAGTCAAGTGTTTGTTGACATAATCCGCGTGCTCGAATAGCAGAGGCATCGCGTCTCTATAATTCCCCTGATACATTTTCGCGATAGCGCTCAGTCTCTTTTGAATCGATTTACGAAGTTGCTTTTCGATTCTCTTTAAATCGACAATTTTCTCGCATTTGGTGCACCGCTGATTTGTCACTCTGGAGAGATCCATCAGATCCGAACACGCTGTGCACTTATAATTCATTGTTTCGGGTAGCGGAAATTTCCAGTTCTGCTTGCAGGCGTCGCATTCGCATAGGAATCGATACTTCTTCCACAAGAACTCACGCCTGTTCAATCTGCTCTCGCTAAGAAAATGAGGTCCATAGCAATCGAGTATTTCGCATCCTTTGCCGATAAACCGCAGTGCTCTGACCACGACTATTCCTGTAAGGAGACAATTATTAGAGCTTCATATCTCTCTGTCTTCGTTAATTTATACGATCAACTTATTCCTGATTGGATAGCTTACCGTTCGCATAAGAATGGCGAACCACGTTGGGATAACAGCTATGATTCACGAGACTGACCGTGGTGTAAATCGCGGCACCGATATTCCTGGGCTCCCAGACACGCGTTGCCTCGTCATGGACATTCTCGATAATTTCGTACGCGTTGCAATTAATCGCCTGCAAATGGTGCAGCATAGCCACAGCCAACGAAACGAACGTTTCCTTCGTGCATACGACATCCAGTTTGCTCAAAACTGAGAGCAAACATTTCGCAAGAAAGATCGCCTCGACGGTGCGAATGAGATTCACGTTAGTTTCCACATCGGCGCAATGGGTCTCCAGTTGGAACACCGTTCGGTAATCGAGAGGATTGTACGTCCTCTTCAATCCCAAGTCCGCGCATTCCTTGCTAATGTCGTCATCTTTATCTTTTGCGTTACCATTAGCATGATATCGTAGGAAATCAGGATTCAAGATGCACGTCGTCTCCGCGCTATTTCGTAGCGATAGCGCTTGTACGACCGTCATGCGATAAGCCAACAAAAGATAAGACGATTGCTGGCGTTCGTTGTTTGACAAATTTTCGAAGAAGTAATTGAATACCGAACACTCGTATCGGTGATATATCTCCCACGCTTCCTTGCGACACGCTTCCGTGCAGAAAGACACCTGGAGAACGCGAGACAAAATTTATATCGAAGGATCTGTGGCGTGCAAGTTGTAGAAGATCACGAAAAAAAAGATAAATAAATTAATACGGGAACTAACAGGCAACGAAGGTATGGATAATTAGATTTGGCGCTATGTACATGGCGCGTGGCATGCGCGAATATAAATCATGCGCTCTACTAACTGTTTGGCAATCACGGCACGGGATTCTAACGCTGTCTTCTAATTTAAGTGTGGCATGGCAATGCAAACAATTCCTGCCGAGAGCCGGTGCGTCCGTACTAAAGGAAAATGGCCGGTCGACAATGAGTACAGCCCCTGGTTTGATGTCTCTTGTAGCTACGAGGTGCCGGCCCTTGGCTTCATCAAACCGCAGCTCAACGCTATCCGGACAGCTCGCGAGACAGCTGTGCGGCTTGCCGTCGACGGTGGGCAACGTGCCGCTAGAAGAATGAGAAGAGGAGGAAGAGGAGGACGTCCTACCACGGGCGCCGCGTTTCCTGGAGGACGTGGCTTCCAACTTCCGGGAACACTCCCGCTCTAGTTGAAGGCATTCTTTCCTACATTGCACGAAGTGCTTAACGTTTTCCGTGGAGTCGTCATAGAAACTCGCAGGAAGCGCCAGCATGCACTCGCAGTCTCGCAGGCAGCTCGCATAAGCGCGCAGACTGTAGGAGCGCTTGGCGCGCTTGCAGATCACATCTAGAAACACTCTACCGTTCGCACTGGCCGTAAACAGTGCTTGCGTGAGAATATTACAGGTTCTAATCTCCTCCGTGCGCTCGTCTCCGGACTCCATCGTCGTTCCAAGCGACTTCTTGTACAGCCGCGCGGCCTGCGCGTCGTCCTTACCCTCGTATGAGTCGCCTGGTTTCAAGCCCGCCACATGGGGCATTTCCAGAAGCATTCCGACCATTCCTCGTCTGTCACCCGACGCCGATAGCCTCGCAAATCGAATCGTGAGCGGCTCTTCCTGCGAGACAGCGTCGTGCACGGCACGACGAAATTCGTCGAGCGAGATATTTCTGTAACACAACAGACGAACGATAAAAAAAACAAATTTTTGATACTCCACTTGAAATTCATAAAAACTCTTAATTCTTTTTAAATCGTCGGTGCTATTGAAATGGACAATGTATCAGAAAATTAGAAAGATAAAAGTGCCAATTTACGCTATACATTTGATCTGCAGAAGCAAGAATTATATTTGGAATAATTTTGAGCATAAAATACAACAAAAGCGATGATATCCAGAAAGATATAATATTCTTCGTACAAATTGATGTCATAATCGTTTGTGCAAGAATATTTTTGCCAGGAAATATATGATTCTTAATATTATTTATTGGGAAAAGTTGGCATATGTATTGAAAAACATGAGAGATATTTCTGAGTTTGTATATACAGTGAATTTTTTTTTATTTGCTACGAACGCGTTTATATATATATTTACATATATAATATCGAACACTTATGATATTCAATATATGTACCCACACAAACTTAGAAATATCTTATATATGTAATTATGCTAATATATAATAATATATAATTGATACACGTGTGTCTGAAAATACGCGAATTGGCTGACGAACGCACGACGGTGACCCTAATTTTTCACAGACGACTCACAACCGCAAACGTGTTTCCATCGTTCTTCTAAATTTAACGCTGTAAATTTAATCGTAGATAAGAATAGAGCACGAGCGACGACAGCCCGCCTGGTCGCGGAAGCGAACATTCCGTTCGCGGAATTTGTCATTAGGCGGAGAACCATCCTGGTTTTGCAACGAGTACCTTGCAACCGAACGAGACAACAGATCTGGATGGTGAGACGGCTGTTGGTAGCCGGGATCGGAAAAGAGCAGCTGGCTTACCTCTTTTTCGTCAGAGACATTCCCGCTAATCGTTATCGGGACCGATCGATTGTGCGTTTAACGCGAAACATTCGCGGGGTCTGCCTCCTCGTCACGAAACGGAGATGCGAATACGATGGATTCTAAAATTAGACCGTCGGTGTATTCGTGTCCCCTCTTGCGGAATGCGTTCGACGATTCCGCTTATAGAAAATCAAACGAAAATCTAGCTTCGATAGAACGTGCAAATGTGCTCACAGAGGAGCGATAATAAAGAATTACGTCCATTTCCACTAATTTAGATTAACTTTAATCTCGGTTTAACTTACTCTTTATCTTTTTCTAATTCTTAGAACTAGTTTTAAGTTTTACTTACTTTTTCTAGTTCTTAAGAATTAGAAAAAGATAAAGAATAAGTTAAACCGAGATTAAAGTTCATCTACATTGATAAAATTTTATCATAGTAACACATACTGCTAGTTTTTGATAAATGAAATTGGTACAAGGTACGTGTAACGGTTGCAATTTTTTTTTCACGATCATTTTGCAATACGAAAATAACTTTTAGTGATAATTCAAATTCGAATCTCCAAAGTACTGGGTGATCGCGTTTTAAATTCAAGCACGTTTTTAAGATAATTTTGACTAAATTCTGATTAACTTTTTAAGTAATACTATTCAAGTGTACTATTTTGTTAACATGAAATATAAAGTTTTTATTGTTTAAAAAGGATTAAATCAGGGATAACGAATTATATAATTAGAAAATTTTGCTTTAAGCAATTCTGCTGATTGAATTAAAGCAAAATTTTCTAACTATGTAATTCGTTGCCCTAATATTTTTTTCATATGTTAAACAAAACATTGTTTAATATATTTTTAAAAATTTAGCGAATTATGTAGTTGAAAATTTTGCCGTAAGCGATTGTGTCAATTGAATCGCCGATTAAGTTAAGTTCATGGGAATTTAATTAAAATCGTTCTTAGGGCAACTTTGGCCAAGCATTAATTAAATTTAATTGGCGATTAACTCATCAAGTACTATTTTGTTGACACAGAGATAGAATTATTTTTTTAATACATAAAAAAAGATTTAATTTAGAATAAAATCTGTAATTAGGAATTTTACTGTAAGCAATTATTTTAAGTTTATGTAGGGTTAATCGAAGTCTGTTTAAAACGCGTTTGCTCGGTTTATCTGCACTTTCTGTAATCTCTTCGCTTTTTCTCTCTTCAACGTCCAACGAATATTCATCCATTCCGTTTCGAGTGCAGAAAGTGCATTGTGCGGAATGCAGATAAGAGATAAGAAGATTAGCCTTGGCCGGTATTCATAGTCGGTTCTTATATTTAAGATCGTCTTAAGTCGGGTTTTAGGTGAACTTAAGATCCCGCTCAGCCAATGAAATGACTGTATAGCATCTTGAGATCGTGCTTAAGACGGTCTTAAATATAAGAACTGACTATGAATACCGCCCCTTGACGCGTTGCTTGCACTTTCTAGTATTTTCTGCACCTAAAGCGAGATAGACTACACGTAGGCAGAGTTGCCAGGTTCGCAGCCGGAACAGCATGCTACAGCATGTGGAGGGGGAAGGCATGAGCCCACGTGACCCCACGCCGCGTACGGCATACGCGGCGTGGGGTCACGTGGGCTCATACCTTCCCCCTCCACATGCTGTAGCATGCTGTTCCGGCTGCGAGCCTGGCAACTCTGCACGTAGGCGTTAGAGAGAAAAAGAAAGAGAAGTACAAGTGCGGAAAGTGCAAGCAACGCGACGATCTATTATCGCATTTTCGCTGTAATTTCCCTTCCCCCGCTACTGAAAAAAATCACTAGCGGTTACTAGATCCCGAGCAGTCATCACATGACAGCGACGGGTGTGCGTGATCTTCTCGTGAGTTTCTTGATGAGGGGATCAAGAATTTGTTAGACGAAAAACGAAAAAGATCACCGGACTACTTGGCTTCTTCCCGGAATATCGGTCGTGCTTGAGGATATTGTGTGCATCGTGTACGAACTGCGAAACTTACTATCGCGACGATGAGGTACATCTTGGGTAACACATTTGCGATCACCACCTCGGCGACGATCCTTGTTTTAGGTATGCTTTACGTATATATCAGGATTGTGCCGTAGATTTCAAGATTACGTCTACATGGATTATTTACATGTTATCTACATGATGTTTACATGAACTTCTTTCATGTAGACTATAAACAATGTAAACTATTATAAGTTGGATAGCATAATGCAAAGAAAGAGCATTATTAATTATAAAATAATAAATGTATTTAACTGTGATATTAATTATGAAGATATTTAATAGTAATTGCAACTGAGAAATCGAAATTGCAAACAAAATGCAAATTTCCGATGTCTGATAATCCACAAATTATTGATAGTTTATATAGATGACACGTTAAACATAGTTTACATTGTCTACGTGTAGATGTAAACTATTATATTTTACGCGTAAACGCCCAACCCTGGTATATATTATAATGAAATAACAGACGAAGAAGTATATGTCGTTAAAACCTTTCATGCGTTTGATATTTATTGAATTATGGCGGTTTTACTGAATCATCTCATTGCGAACAATCTCGTGTCAAGCGTATCTGTTTTACTGAATAATCTTCGAGTTACGCGGATGCTTTTCTTTATATATTATATAATATTTAAAATATATTTAATATATTTCGTATGCATTTATATATTTTGTATGTTGCAGTTTTGTATTATGTACTTACTGGCAAGGGAGAGCAGGTTAGCATTGGATGGTATGTAATCATATACGAGGTGCTACCCAAAATTTCCGAGAATTTAATTGTCCCGATTGTTAGCAGATTAACAGTTGAAAGATACACTCAGAAGCACTTGGGCCCAGTTTCACAATCTCCAGTTAACTTGGGCTGCGTTCCGTTTCACGCATATGCGCGCATTTTTTACAGATTACATGACATGAACTATAGATAAATGCACGCATATGCGTGAAACGGAACGCAGCCTTAATCAGCCGGTTATTCCATTGGAATTGATCAATCGCATTTGTTAATTTTGCTTGACGACAAATGCGATTGGTCAATTCCAATGGAATAACCGGCCGGTTAAGTTAACCGTGGTTGGTGAAATTGGCCCTTGGCGGCGCAAGTTCGTACCACTACTGGTTTGCTTAAGACAATCAAATTCTCTGAAATTTTGGGTAGCACCTCGTTTTTATTGTATATCAGCTGTTTCTTATTTTATTGAACTTAAGAAGATCCTAAACAAAATGTTTATTTCCTAATTTAGGTTCTTGACAAATACTTCTCCATATATGTGGTGCTCGTTGGGTATAGGTCTATCAGTAGCTTTGTCTGTAGTAGGTGCAGCATTGTAAGTCGGACGTATTTACAGTTTCAAATGGGATCAACTGGTATTACGTCAAGTCACTTATTTATTTGTTTTTTCAGAGGTATCCATACAACAGGAGTGTCTATCGTTGGTGGTGGCGTAAAAGCACCCAGAATCAAGACGAAGAATTTGATTTCTGTGATATTCTGTGAGGCTGTAGCCATCTATGGCTTGATCACTGCCATTGTTCTATCTGGAATGCTTGAGAAATTCGATTCTGCGAAAGCTTTCGAAAACGTAGATATAAAAAATCAGAATTACTTATCTGGATATTTAATGTTTGGTGCTGGTTTCGCTGTTGGCCTCGTCAATCTTTTCTGTGGCATAGCGGTCGGTATCGTTGGCTCTGGTGCAGCTCTCGCCGATGCGGCTAACTCTGCCCTTTTCGTAAAGATTCTCATAATCGAGATCTTTGGTTCTGCTATAGGGCTCTTTGGTTTAATTGTTGGTATTTATATGGTAAGTTAAAAAAGATTTATGAAATCAGTATACAATAGGAAATGTTTAGAGATCTTGTAACTAAATATATCCTTAATGGATATATGTATATAAATCTGCATATTTTCTTTTCAGACATCCAGAGTGAAGATGGGCAACAAGCTATAAATTATGAGAGAATAAGCTATGGAGTATTATCAGAATCACAAAATGTTCCATTCCACATGTAGTCATCAGTAAAAAAAAGATTCTAGAGGAATGACTGCATATTTATGAAATCATTGTGAAATTAGAAGAATTTTCCAGATACCAATGTGTGAATTTGGTATATTATTGCATGTCTGTAATTATCTCATGCGATTCTAGATGACCTGTTTAACATCCGTTCTGTGTCTATAATCGTGAATATTGTCTGTTACATTGTTTTGGACACATCACTCTACTTCTTTTGAAACGTAAAAGTGGCTAAGATTAAATGTAAAAGTTGTAATAAGCCATAGTTTTTATCAAAAAAGCAACGGTAATTTTTGTTTCACATTTTGAGTGCGTTATAGCGCTCACTTGCATAAGTCAATGTACATATTTTCTTGTTAATGTAAGTAAAGTATATAATACAAATTAATATAATTTATCCTTTATATTCTAATCACATATTTAATCACTATTAATGGGAAAATGGTTTGATTATAAAAATTAGCACGAATTGTTAATCCTTTAAAAAGTGTATTAAAAATATTTATTTAACAATTGTATAAAAGTTTCCGATTATCAGAGGTAATAGTTGTCATCATTATTGCTTTCTCTATTTAAAAGATTCCAAAGAAAGAGATTGTGCCTACCTCTGATATCAATAACATGATTATAAACGTTCTTATAAATGTACAATATTATATATATATATATATAATAGCTATGATCAATATATAATAATCAATGATCTCGGTAAAAATACATCCAAATAAAGTAACTAAATATATCTGGCAAATCACAATCATAATTCTTATATTATGTATGTAACACATCGTGAATGCTCTTGAATGCATGTGCTAGCGCTTGTACATATTGACTGGCGTTACGACTGCCTTCATAACTTGTCACGACTGAACCCAAACGTTTGTCCTGGATCATATATCTAAACAACATATTAGTTCTGTTTTAAAGATAATGTCCAAAGGATATAACAAGATGCTAACAATTATATCATTTCTAACGTTAATAGCAACACAACACGAATATCTTACGCGATTCCATAACCATCAGATACCACTGGGCCAAATCCACCAACCATTACAACTGGACTTGATAAAGTAGATGTAGATAATATATTATAATTTAAAGCATCGTAAGCTGGATCTTGAAAAATGGCTGGTTTAACGAAACCCGATTTCTCTGAAATTTTTCTCAAAACGAATAGATGCCTATCGAATCCCTGGCCTGTAAAATATCGTCAAATCTATATATATATATACACATTCTTCTTTTAAATCCATTTACTTAAAAATTACTTAATAATTGAACTAATTACCCATGACAGCATCTTTCGTAAGCGCATTGTGAGCTTTACTACAATCAAGTATCATTTTTTTTAGCTCTGATTTAGAAACCTCAATTTGTTTCTGAGTCATAGCGATGCAGATCGCTTTAGTTTCTAGTGTACAAGGTCTGATAGTTTCTGTTCTGCCGTGCTTATATGCAGCTGTGCTGCAAGATTCATAAGTTGGTACCGATTTGCCTTCTAATGTGTACAATGCCAACTGGAATGCCAGCTGCATCACGGCATCCGGACTTACCCCAAGCTTCTTACATTGATCCTTACCAAACTCTTCATAAAGTAGAAAATCAACGCACAGTCGATTCACCCACTTTTGATAATCTACTTTTTGCTGGTTGATAATACTTTCGCTCTTCGCGTCTATAGAGAATTGTAGTCTCTCTACATTTACGCTTTCTTCAGAAAGTGCATCTACTTCGTTAGGATGAAATTTAGGCTTCTTTGATATGTCGGCTTTCACATCCTATAGGATGAAAACATTTCGCAATTCTCAAATGTTTACAGTAATTGCATTAACAATGCCTAATATGCCTAAAGCGGAAACAGTGTATTGCTCACTTGGAAGTATCTGAGTACCGCAACACCATCGCCCCACGAATGCTCAAAGTTGATTCCACCATAGCCATCCTTGGAAACAATGAGGGAAAACGATTTGTCAAACCACCTATTGGTACCGTCTGTATGTAAATATGTTCTAATTAACTTGTTAGAGTCAGTACCGATAATTTCGTCATCTAAGATCATTACAAATACAGCCGAATCGATTTTCTGGAGAATTTCTCGATTTCCGGTTTCGATTAAATGTGAGCGTGCTCGTGCCCATTGATCCCTTTCTGACGATGTAAGAATGCCTACGGGATGTTTATTTGGTGGCCTATCATCTTCCAAAATGGTCTTTAGGCACGCAGCTATCTCTTTAGGACGACGAATGGAATCATTCGCATCCAAAACATCGAACGCATAAAAATGACCTTTTCTCAGTACAATCAAGTGCTTGGCTGAGGGGTCGTGAAAGATTCTATCTTTCCCTAACTCCGGTATTCTAGTTGTATTAAATAGATTCTTGTATTGGGACATATCTAATGGAAAAGCCTAAGATAAAAAATTTTGTTGTTAAACTTGTTTCTAAAAATCTCTGTTTCTCTATTAATTTATCTCTGAATATTTCGCAAAAAAATTCTAATTTATTCATACCTTAAATAGATAAGCGCCATACCAGCTAAAGCGAGATGGGATCAGTCTTGTGACATTGCGGAATAGTTGAGTATCTGACTTCTCAGGTTTCATATGAAATACCTCCGGCTCTAGAATGTTATTCTTAAGCGACTTTAAGAATCTCAACGATGATACGACAAGATTTGTCGCCTTTACCAATTGCGCATCGTATTTCGGATCGGATTCTGGCATGTACACTAAGAAAGGATTATAATTGATCGGCAAAGGTTTGCGATCTTGTAAATACATTTCGAACCACGGTTCACTGATGTAACTGGTGTGTGGATTCTCAGCATTATTTTGGAGTAACAGTTTTTGCAGACTCTGTCCTTCATTGGCCAGGAATTTTGAGACGCAGGATGACGTATTCTGCAATTCCTTATCATCCAATAGAGGTTTCTGCGCATTCAAATATCTTCTGCACGAGTCTTCAAGTTTCGGTATTGGTAAACGTGGCAAGGATGCTTGAAAATGCAACGTTGGAACTTTGCTAATTTGCATATATTGATATTCAGCAGTATCATACAAAGTTGCAGTACTCCTGTGAAACAAAGATGTATAATTGGTATCTGTTTCTTTAATTAAACAATTGTACATTTAAACTTCAATGCCCTTATTTCACAAAATCATTCAAATTATTATTCAAATTATAACACTAATTATATAATTAGCTAATTCCACAGTTGACATTTCACATGATGATAATGTAAATTTTCAGAATATAAAAATAAAAAACGTATGATACACACACCACTGTCTCTATTGCTAAAAATATATAAAAACAAAACACTACTACCTAGCTAATTGCTGTGTTAGTGCCACCCCTCCACGGCTTATCTGTAATATACATAACAGAGGAAAGAAATAAACGCAAAACGTGTCATCTTAAAAATTAAACGGCGAAAAAATATATATAGATTGTCCCACCATTACCGCATTACCTTTTAAAGACGTGTTCCTGAGGTAAAAATGTCGAGGCTATAATACTTGTCAAATTATAAAAAATTAAAGTTGACTAATTGTAGGAGCTAAAATTCGCGCGCTCAGGCATGGTACAGCACACAGTGGTCGCCCCTTTTTTTCAATATCAATACTGAGATTACATACATATGCAATAGTAAGATTCTTCTATTTGAATTAATTTTTATTCGTTGTATATGCAGATAATAATTTTGTAAAATTATTACAGAATAGAGAATAGAATATTATTAATAATATTAATAGAATATGTAGAATATTATCGTACAATACATTTGTTATGAGAGGCAAACTGTCACATAAAATCAGCAATGTAAATTTCAATATCTAAAGAAATGTCAAATATGACAGCTTGCGTCTCATAACGAATGTATTGTACGATAATATTCTGTCTAATAGTTAGACGAAATTGTTATTATCGGCATATACCAGGAATAAAAATTTATTTAAATGGAAGAATCTCTTGCTACTATTGTATATGTATTATGTAATCTTAATATCAATATTGAAAAAAGAACACTGTACACTGTACCATGCCTAAGCGCGCGAACTTTAGCCCCTATAATTAGTCAACTTCAATTATTTATAATTTTAAAAGTATTACAGCCTTCGACATTTTCGTATTAGAATTTTCATCTAAAAATTTTCTCAGGAATATGTCCTTGGTAGTAGCGGGACATCCTGTATATATATATATATACATATACAATCGTATAGCATATGTACAATCGTGTGTTAAATAGTTTACCAAGTTTCGGAATCCGCTTTTCGTTAGAGCAAACATCTCGTAAACGCGACACTTTTATTTCTGACTTACTTTCAAAAACGTAACAGAAAAAAATATATAAAATCCATAAGATTTAGGAGAGGCCAACGTACACTGGTGTATATTTGCACAGTATTTCCAGATGACAAGCAATAGGTCTGTTGTGTCAGTGTTGCCAGATTCTAGTTGAGAAATTCCGCCGTGAGAGGGCCGTAAATCCGCCCAATTGCTCCGCGTCCCAAATCTGCCAATTTCCGCCCAATCCGCCCCTCCATCAACACATTCCGCCCATTTATGACTCTTGCACAATGCTCCCTAAACGCGGAAGATTAAAAGAAGCGACAAAATAATACAAAAATATAAACAAAGTAATTTATTAAAGACTTCGATACTTCGACCAAACTCCTATTAATTTAAAACTTAAATCACATCATCGTTAAACAA
>NJRP01000131.1:390266-417328 GCA_003063835.1 Aphaenogaster floridana | reverse complement strand
AAAGTGCATATAAAGTGCATATAAAGTGTATATAAAGTGCAAATTTTACCTCACCAAAGATGGCTGCCGGGTCTTCAATGCGTAACACAATTTATCGTCCTTTTCCATAGCATACGCCATCCAGTTATATATAGAGATCAGTGACTGCACCTGACTGAAAGTTGAAACCAGACATCAATGGATGTCTCTGCTATCGCGCAATAATGCCATTTTTCCTACAATTCTGTTTTTAATCAAACTGGAATTTTATCAAAATAGTCGAAAATCGACAAGCAATAATCGACTTTTCGATCATATTGGGATGCAATCGTCGATTACAAAATATTCGAAGTCGAAAGGTCATAATCGAGTATAATCGAATAATCGAAATCGATGTGCACAACCCTATTATAGTGTCTCTAGTCGCCGCCAGTCACGGTGAGGACGTCGTTTCGGTGTTTGATTATTGCAGCGCGACGTGTTGTGACAGACGGAACTGTCGCGGCTCCGTAGAGCGTCGTCGTCGTCGTATCGCCGCCGCGCGCAAAAGAGAGACACGGCCGCGCAACAATGGCAACGATGGGCAAGGGCTTTCGCGTCTACGAGAAGCTAGACTCGCCTAAGCCGCACTCGGTCATACTCGAGCAGCGGGGCCGCAAAGAGACGCTGCTCTTCGAGTCGCAGGCGATCGCGGTTCTTTGTAAGTAACGGGTTGAGCGAAGACGATCTGCTCACGGATACGGCCAACCTTTACCTGCATCCTCCTGCCTGCCTGTCTGCACCTTCCACCTTTTGAATTCGAGTAGATACGCGTTTCGCTCCCGAGGAGAGAGTCGCAAGTAAGACATCGAGAGGACAACCGAACTAACGTCGTGACAGCCTCGCGTTGGCGCCGGAATCACAAATCCGGAGCTCGGCGTTCGCCGTTCCGCTCCGTAACGTCTTGATCCTGCATCTCGCTTCTGAACCGTAAATCATGCTGGCGTCATCATTTTAAGTCTCGAGTATTTTCTTTGTATTCACGCAACACATTGAAAAGTCTGTTCTAATTTCCATTCCTAATTGCCTTTTTTTTTATACAATAATAATATTTATAAAAGTATTTTCAATTTGACAACCGAGGATTTTCATGCGTATGTGTCGCTTGCAGCTGCCGAGGAGTACGAGTTCCTGAAGTCAAAGTACACCAAATTGTTGGACGCATACGGTTGCCTAGGTGTTCTGCAACTGAACGCGGGCGAGAATACTCTATTGTATCTTGTTCTGGTTACCGGATGCTATTCCGTTGGAAAGATCGGCGAGTCAGAGGTTTTCCGAATAACGCAATCGACTTTTCTGCCCCTATTCTACAGTCAGGGAACGGAAGATCGCGTGTCTGAGGTCAGGAAAGTCCTGAACTCCGGAACATTTTACTTCTCCTGGTCCTCTGGACAGGAGTCGCTCGATATCACCCTAAGCGCTCAGAGAAGATGCAAATCAACGACTACAGATAATAGGTTCTTCTGGTCAGTACGATACAATCTTATAAAGAACTCTTTTATAATATAGACTTTTTATAATAGAAAGTTTTCAAAATTTAAACGCAAATTATGTATGTCTATTGAAGACAAAGACTGTTTGTGAAAGATAAAGACAAAAAAATGATATCTAATCTTATAAATTGTTGCAATTAGGAATCGAATGTTGCACATTCATCTATTGAGATATGGCGTAGACACGAGTCAATGGTTATTGAAAGCAATGTGTGGTAGTGTGGAGATTAGAACTGTCTATGTCGGACACAGACAAGCTCGAGCGGTACTTATGTCTAGATTAAGTTGCGAACGTGCTGGTACTAGGTAAGATCATTTTCTTCTATTTGATAGAAATGTATGTGATGAGATACACACTCGTAGACATATCTCCTCATTTGTAATGTTAAGAATTATCAGTGCCTGATAAGAGGAGCATCTCGCGCAATAAATATAACATATGACTAATCTATAATCATGTATATGCGTTGCGATAAAACAAAAATCTGCTCGAACATATGGTCTGATTAAAATACGGTATATCGTTATTAGGCTTCTGTTAAAAACGTACAAAAATGACCTTTTGTCTAGATTCAATGTTAGAGGAACGAATGATGATGGACATGTAGCAAATTTCGTGGAGACAGAACAGGTAATCTACATAGACAACGAAGTAACATCTTACATTCAGACGAGAGGCTCAGTACCGTTGTTCTGGGAGCAACCCGGTATACAAGTCGGTTCTCACAAAGTGAAAATTTCACGTGGCTTCGAGACTTCCGCGCCCGCCTTTGACAGGCATTTAGATATGATCAAAAAGCGGTATGGTCAGCAAGTGGTCATCAACCTCCTTGGCTCTAGTCTAATTGGCAGCAAAGAAGGGGAAGCAATGTTGAGCCAGTTGTTTCAAACTCATCATAATATGTCGGAGCACAAGGACGTACCGCACATTTTGTTTGATTATCATCAGGAATGTCGCGGCGGAAACATGAAGAATTTGTTAAAGCTGAAAGCGAAAGTCGAAAAGTACTTGGAGTCATTCTCACTGTTCTACGCGGTCGGCAATACCGTAATTCTCGAGCAGACCGGTACTATCAGGACAAACTGTCTGGACTGTTTGGACAGAACAAACTGCGTGCAAACATTCTTTGCGCTCGAGATGTTGGCCAAACAGATGGGTCTGTTAAAGCTGATGGAAAAGCAGCAGATGGTCTCGAGATTCGAAGAAGTATTTCGCCAGATGTGGATCAACAACGGCAACGAGGTCAGCAAGATATACGCGGGTACCGGTGCTATTCAGGGCAGTTCTAAACTGATGGACGGTGCGAGATCGGCAGCTAGAACGATACAGAATAATTTACTGGACTCCAACAAGCAGGAGGCAATCGATGTCCTATTGTTAGGTTCGACGTTGAACACGGAACTGGCTGACAGAGCACGTTTGTTGTTGCCATCCAACATGTTACACGCCGCACCGAATCTCTTACGAGAGATGTGCAAGCGCTATAATGAAT
The DNA here is from genome assembly GCA_003063835.1 of Aphaenogaster floridana. Classification (NCBI taxonomy): domain Eukaryota; kingdom Metazoa; phylum Arthropoda; class Insecta; order Hymenoptera; family Formicidae; genus Aphaenogaster; species Aphaenogaster floridana. The sequence goes on along the minus strand of NJRP01000131.1, from coordinate 414,324 downwards.
ATGTGAATACGATGAATCTTAGAGTGAGCATTGGTACTTACAACGTTAACGGAGGCAAGCATTTTAGAAGCGTAGTTTATAAGGATGTATCCCTGTCCGATTGGTTATTCGATGGACCAGGCAAATCTTCGTGTAAGTATTCTTCTTCTGAAAACACTGGGTCATTATAAAGTGTACAAAAGAATTTTGTAATAACTTTATATCGTATAAGATATTTTTTTATAATTCAATTTGTAATATCTTTTTTCAGCCTTGGTAGCTTTACAGCAGCATGATAATGTTCCTGTAGATATATTCGCGATAGGATTCGAGGAGATCGTCGACCTGAACGCCAGTAATATTATGGCCGCCAGCTCGGACAACGCCAAGGCTTGGGCCGAGGAGTTGCAGAAGGAACTGTGCAAGGACACGGAATACGTCCTCGTGACATACCAACAGCTAGTCGGCGTCTGCCTGTACCTATTTATACGACCTGTGCATGCGCCATATCTACGGGACGTGGCGGTAGACTGCGTGAAAACGGGATTAGGAGGCGCTACCGGAAACAAAGGCGCCGCAGCGATTAGATGTGTACTGTACTCAACGTCTTTCTGTTTCGTGTGTGCGCATTTCGCCGCCGGCCAATCTCAGGTGAACGAACGTAATGCCGACTATGCTGAGATCACGAGGAAGATAACGTTTCCCATGGGTAGAACCCTGAACACTCACGATTATGTATTTTGGTGCGGCGATTTCAACTACAGAGTCGACATGGACAAGGACGAGATGAAGGAATTGATCAAGCAAAACGAATTTGACCAAATACTGCAATATGATCAATTGAGGGTACTATGTCATATCAGAAATTCACATTTCCTTTGTTTACTGAGTCATATAGGAAAAACAAAAATTATTTTTTATCGTCGTAATATTGAAAGGTTTAGTTGCTAACAATATATACTTTATGAATCTTTTAATTTTAAGGTTCAACAAGAACAGGGCAACGTCTTTAAGAACTTCCTGGAAGGACCCATCAGTTTCGCTCCTACATACAAATACGATCTGTTCTCGGATGATTATGATACCAGCGAGAAGTGTCGTCAACCCGCGTGGACGGATAGAGTTCTGTGGAAGCGCAGAAAGCAAATACCTGATATTGGTTGGTTTTTTCTACCCATGGACATTTGAATAAAGTATACGTATAAATATAATTGTATTTGTAATTGTATTTAACTTAAACTGTATATTTTAGACTCGTCTACAGACTGGAATCCAGGAAAGCTCATTTATTATGGTAGGGCGGAATTGAAACAGAGCGATCATCGACCGGTAATCGCGACGATCGATATAGACGTGCACTGTGTCGATCCCGAGAAGCGAGAGCGCGTGTTCAAGGAAGTGATACAGGATCTGGGTCCGCCCGACGGCACGATAATAGTTAAGGCGGTGGAGGACGTCGAGGACATGGACAGCGTATTCGATAATAATCTCATGTTTGCGCTAATACAGGATCTGTCCCACATCGGTGAGGCAATCCTAGTACGTTACGTTGACGAGACCATCTGGGTGACATTTAGAGACGGCCAATGCGCCCTGGCCGCGGCAAAGAAGGGCATGACGCAGGTGTGCGGTCAGACATTGAAGCTGTCGCTGAAATCACCTGATTGGGTACAGCTGATCGAGAAGGAGATCGAAATTTGCAGCAACACCACAGTCGCTCAGTTCACAGCGGATTCGCCATTGAGAAGTCCCATGCAACGATTAGAACAATTGGAGATCGCCGAACGACCGTCTCCCAGCAGAGGTAGCCCGAACGGCGTGATGCCACCCCCGAGACCGGCCCCACCGGGCCGACCCCCTCAGCCACCGAAGAGTCCCGCTCATGAGCGGAAGCAGGTACCGCGAGCGGGTGTCTTCAGCGTGATTCCTAACCAGTTTTCGCGCCCGGTAACGCCTCCGGTTGCGAATGCGGTGGAAGATGATCAGCAAGACGAGAGACTGTCGCCGGACTCGGCTATCTACGAAGAGATACCTGATGGATCGCCCAGTTATCCTGTACCAAATCGACCGCCGCCACCGTTACCGCGTATGGACGGTCCTCAGGAACCATTGAGCAGACCACCGCCGAGCTCAGTACCTCCTCCATTGCCGCATAGACAAGCGCCGCCGCCTCCGCAGCATCCACCGCCAAGTCTACCCCCATCAAACGTTCCGCCACCCGTTCCAGCAAGAACCACCGGTGGGCCGCCTATTCCGGCCAGAAATCCTCACTAAGAAAGGGACGCAAAATAGATAGGACGCATATCCTGTTAGGCCAGACTTCCGGTATGTTTAGCATTAACTAGTACGTGTGATTATTTATGAGATTAAACGACGAGTCGACGGTAGTCGAGTCTTCACTTCCAAACTGAGTTCCAGATCCGCGTAACGTAGTTAGGAATCCCGAATCTATTCTGTGATTACTCTGAAAGTGATCGGTAGTTATCACGAGTCATTATCGGAAGTAATTACAAGTTATTTTCGATCTCCGATCGCGTAATTGTAGATTTGTACTCGTAGGTCATTCTTGAGCTTATCGAACATCGTATTTTGCGTTTTCATGTTTGTGGTAATATAATCCTGTTTATCTATTCTTACAGTGACGCGGGAAACCGTCACTTGTTTTTGCTCCGAATGTTTAAAATGGTGCAAATGGGTTATTGTTTCGAAGATCCGATCGATTTATAATTGTTGACGTGTGACACAGATTTAAAATGTATATTCAAAACCCGTTGAAATTGTTGTAAAATTGGATATATCACGAACACGTTAATGTAATCATCAGAGTTTAAACGGCGAAATACTTGCGGTAATAATGTTATAGTTGTCACTGCTTGTATTGTATATTAATAACTTAAGATGTAACTCTCAATGTTAGAATCACTTTTAAGGTTTAGGAGTCTTTACCGTATCTTAGTAGCGTAAAACTACCAAAAACCCAGCTATGGCGGGACTCCGAGAAGCGAACTTAATTTTACAACCAAGCGCGTGTGTAGGATGGTACGACAGAAAGAAAAGGGTAGACTCAAACATAACAGTATTCTCACAGATGCAAGGTAAGATATTTCTTATAATTGCCCACCTGAATTTCCCCTTTCTAACACGGGGTGTTGAAGGCGGCTAATTCAACTAATTTAAGGTCATCCTAAGTGTAATTACGTTTCGTTTACCCTCTCTTTTCTTTAATTTTAAAGTTCCTATATTTTGCATTCCATCAAAATTTTTAAAACGTCCGTCCCAACGGGTCCAACGCCCACCTATATTTCTTTTCTAAATCCTCTCAATTTTTATTCTCCAAGGGACACAGTACCATGTTTCCTATTGCGCATGATACAGATGTCCTGTGATTTTGACTGCCATGTTATTTATGTAATGAATAACGAATGCGAATTAAACGGAGAATAAAGTTGTTGCTCGTACACATGCGTCATAATTCATAAGAAAATACATATGACGTGGCAGTCAAAATGTTAATTTATAGGTATTTTCCAGCAAGATGTATAGATGACAGTGTGACACTGTGTTCAACGTGGAGCGTTTCAATTGTGTTACAGTGTCGTATTGCGATAATGTAAAAATACTCACAAGATAAAATGCAGCAACACCTGTTGTACTAACTAGTGTGCATTATATTATTATACCGTGATTTTTATTACATTATTAACATATAAATGATTAATAATAAAAATAAAAACTGCATTCTAGTAATACTTTCAAAAGCTAAGCCGAGTTTCAATCGTTCCAACAAGTACCGTACACGGCACAACATAGTGTATTGTCCTTGCTGGAAAACACCCATTATAAATTGTACATATTCCTATTTAACCCGCCCTTAATTTTCATCACTTCCAGTTCAGTTACGTAAAAGTGGCTCTAATCGCGGGAAAATGGACGTATATATACGTGTAAATTAGTATAATAAAGATGGTATAACCAGCGTAAAAGAAAATAATTTCCGACGTACACTTATGTTACGTGTATAATACGGGTTTCGTCCTGCACCTCGGCAACACGCACTTCACGCTTGCGTGCGTAGTTGATGCGGTTTATCAATTAGATCTACCCTCACCTGTACAAGATGTAAAACATTGAACATGTATATATGTATTGAATGGGCTAATAAAGAGATCAGTCGGGAACGGAGAAAGCGTCGGCTCTTAAAAAAAGAGATTTCATTTATTTATCTAAGCTGTATAAAGAGATTTGATTTCGACTTGTCTTGTGTACTAATGCTAACGTTGTCATTACATCCGTTTGGCAAAGCGAGGAATGAAAACGACACTCCTCTGTTTTATTACTTATTAATACGTATATATAAAAAGGAAAGAGAAGCTTGTACAAAAATTTTCCTCTCAAACTGATAAATATATACTGTAAAAAAAGAAGCACAGAGAGCTGTGTCCGATATCCGTCGAGATGTTGGATTTCTATTTGTTATTATAATGCAAGTAGATATGAGCAGAGACGTATTTTTACTTAGTACGTAATCACTTTTAGCGTAATAAATTATATACAAGGAAATATCACTAAATTAATAGCTATCTAGTTCTTGGTTAGTATAGTTAAATACATTTAGCAAAAACAAAGCAACGATCATCTTAATCGGGAGTAGATACGTTTTATATATTTAACATTATCGCCTTGAATTTTTTTTTCTTTTTTCTTCTGCGCACTGTCCGAAAGCAAGAATTATCTCTTAGAAAAAATGGTTAATAAAAATTTATTAACCTAAAAAGAGATAAATATAACCAAGGAACTAAAATTTTTTTGAAAACATGATTACTTAATCAGATCAATATATATATATTGTTAATTTTCCCAAAATTTATAACTACATTTATAAACAGTGCGTAAAAAAAAATTTTCTTGGCGACAATGCAAAATGTTTCAGCCTGATATTTGACTCCCGAATATTTTTAATACTTTGTTCGTAATTTGAGAATACTTCGTTGTCTAATCGCCGAACGTAAAATCAATAAATTAAGGAGTAATAGAAATACTCGTACTAGAAATCCAGATAAATTTACGCAGAATTTTTTACAAAGGATATTTCATTAAAGACTATAAAATCGAATAAAGAATTACATAATACCGTGATAAAATATTCCAAAAGCCTAATGTGTGTGTGTATGTGAATAAAATCCTCGCATAATTAATATGTATTCGTGTTTACGGATACGCCTCTCTTAGAACTTTCGATCAGTCTCTTCGTCATTCTCCCGTGCATTCGCGAAGATCAACGAGTCGTCAACGTGTTAAGATATACATCCTTTCTTTTTCGATAGTTTACTGATCGAGTATTGGAATGTTTAACTCAGTAATCCGCAATTACTCAAGTTATTCTTGATTATTACGTCAGTCACGGCGTCGAACACAAATTGTATATTGGACGTGTCTGTGGCACACGTGAAGTGCGTGTAGATCTGCTTTTGATCCTTCCTCTTGTTCAGATTCTCGAATTTCATCTGGATGTAGGAGGCGCACTCCTCATAGGTATTGGCGCCCTTGTACTCCGGGAAGCAGATGGTGAGCGGGCTCCTGGTGATCTTCTCTTCGAACAGGTCTTTTTTATTCAGGAACAGTATGATCGACGTTTCAACGAACCACTTGCTATTGCAAATCGAATCGAACAGTTTCATTGACTCTATCATCCGATTCATCTCCTCGTCCTCCGCCAACACCAGATCATAGCCGCTCAGAGCGACGCAGAAGATGATCGCAGTGACGCCCTCGAAACAGTGTATCCACTTCTTTCTCTCAGACCGTTGACCGCCAACATCGAACATTCTGCGAAGGAAATAATATGTTATAACACCTTATCTTGAATTTTTTTTCGTTATATTTTTAACATAAAACTATTGCGTCTTGACAGATACGCTTTATTTACATAGACACAATGGCTTTATATATATATATATATATATATTAAAATATCTTTTGTAAGAATTTTTTATAACGCATATTTAGGAATAATTTGTTTAATGATATCATAATTTGATTAAAATGGATTAAAATGTCTTTGGATAATGGTATGTAAAAAGATACGCAGCGTACTTGAAGTGTAAGCCCTTGAAAGAGAAATGTGTCTCCACGATTCCGGTGGTTTTGACGCGCGTTCGCAGAACATCCTGCTGTGTCGGGATGTAATTGTGTTGCGTTATGCGGTCAAGTGCGTTAAGGTAGTACGCTGCCGAGTCGTTGAGCTGGTATTCCCTGCTACGCGCGAAACAGAGCTGCAATCCCGGGTCCTGCCATAATCGCTTCATTAATAGCACTAGTTCCCCGGTCAGCTCGCCCTCCTCCGCCGCCGATGCTAGGGTGAAAAATTGTCGCGCCATATCCTACAACGCAAAACAAGGCTGATTATCTAATGTGCCAGTGGGGCACGAGAAAGTTAGCGAAGTGTAGTTAATAATGCACGATATCATTAGAGTGATGCAAAAGAGTTGTCATCTACTACAATTTTTATAAATAAAACTACGCTTTCTGAATTATTTTTTAAAAAATTAAATTAAACTATTTTCTAAATGAAAAATATGTATTGAAAATAATGGTAACTAATTTAATAAAAAGAAAAAAAGATAACTCCATCATATTCAATTTTTCTTGGCGAAAATAACGAATCTTTTGCAACAATCCAGCAGAAGGATGCGAAAAACTTACTGCTTTACTAGGTTCAGCAAAATCGATTCTAAGGTCCCCCATGGCCCTGATTATCGTCATCAGACTTTGTATCGTGTTGCTGTATACCACTGGGGTGTACTGTTCACATTCCTCTTTACTGTAGCCGGTCTCGTGAATGATTTTCATTTGCTTCACTATCGTGGACTTGCCAGACTCCCCAGCACCTTAAATTTTAGCACATGCATGTGTATATAACATGTAAAATAATGAGGATTTAATAAACACGTTCAGGAATTATATAATTGTACTAAATATATTATATTAAATATTACTATAGCTGCGTTCCGATGGATATTCACTGCCAGTACTGAAAATCTATAGTATACGTGACGTTAATTACAGATTTTCAGTACTGGCAGTGAATATCGGAACGCAGCCTATATCGAATCAAACGTAAATGCAGTATTACGATAATTACTCGATCACATGATCGAGAAGTTTGCGAATCTTCCTTGACATAATAATTAAAATCGCCGTCTCGCCGTGCATTGTTAATGCAGCAATTCATTTGACGTATGACTCGCAGGCTATTTTCGAATCAATGCGAGTCTATGCAAATATATCACACTCGGGACTTCGCCAGATACGAATCTAATTAACCGATTAATCATCAGCGTTTTCGCCGATGAATTTCGTCCGATTCATGATCGGTCTTGCCAATCATCGCGGAGACCAATAACTTGTTTTCCCCTCCTAGAAAGAGCAATGTTTTTTTTCCCCTAAGTGAGACGAAGATAATTCCGTGATCTCGAAGAGACGTAATCTCGTGATTCACACGCGGTCGATGATTCAAGTTTCCCGTAATGATGCACGCGCTCTTCATCTGCGTTTGCGCACTTTCGGTCAAGAGTTTAGAAATTTTTCGTACACGTTGACAATCTTAAACAATACTGTATCTTTAGCATCGGTATTGACTCGATATTAAACATATCTAACGTTTGACAATAATAACGAATAATAAGTATTGAAGTAATTTCGCGTAATTAAATACATATTATCTGTAGCCTATTAGCGTATGTATGTACAACAAAGGAAAACATTTGCTCCAATTTAAATCTGAAGTGAATCACGCGTGATTCATCTTTTCGGCGTTTATTTTCGAATTCTAATCTTTAACCTGAATGAATCGAATTTCTTTGAATCCATTACTTCGATCAGATATAATTGCGAGTTTGATTTTTTCCAATCCTTCAACATCTAAAGGTAATACTGAGAGAAAAATTTTTTCAAATAAAAAAAAATACATTTTCTTAAAACCATATCTTTTAATACAAATATTTGTTTGTTCTATTTAAGAATAAAAATATTTAATTTTAAGTGAATATACATGTTACCTTAAGTATGTTATTTTGTACATTTACATTTTTTACATTTAAAAAAATTAATGTTTTATAAGTAACCTAATATTATTAAACTTAATTAAATTGTTTTCTAATATTAAAAAATCTGATTATCTTGAATATATAAAAACTCTGACAGTAAATATTTTCTAGAACAAAAAAAAAATAAATATTAAATTCAAAATTATAAATATTATAAATATTTCAATTAATAAATGTTCAGACTTGAATACAATAAATAAGCTAGGACCCACCGAGTAAATAATTTTTTGTGTAAAAAAATACAAAAAAAAACTTTTTGTATCAAGATATTTTTTCTCTCAGTGTAGGATATGTATAAATACAATCAGTTGCAAATTCAATTATTAAAAGGACGTTCGATAGTTGTCGGTAGTTCGATGTAACACATGTAATTTTCTTCTTTTTTTTAAAGGAATCACGCGGCGGTGAAACGGACCGCGTTTTTGGCGGACGAGAGGCGACGAGAGAGCGGGACCCCGATTAAAACGTACGACGTAGCGCAATTTCGTGTTTGCGAACTGGTACCGTCTACACTCTACCGTAGAAGGAACGTGAAACGTGAAACGTGACACGCACACGCCGCGGGAAGCGCTTCGCGAGAAAGAAGGACGCCCGTGTTCGCGCGATCGAGAGCGCATTATCCGAAAGGCGCCGTGTCGCGAGACGTTAGGAAAGCCTCTCGTCGCCTGGATTAGGCGCAACGTCAACCGCCACGCTTCAGCTCTTTCTCTTGCCCCTGGCACGAGTTGCTGTTACTCCGTTCGATTTGTAGGACTGTAGGACTCCAGGGAGAGACGGGAAGGAAGTCGCTAAGGAAGTTCGGAGGTCGGTAATTCTTTTCACGCAGGATTCTCGTGTTTACTCCTTGATCAAGATGATGAAATATACTTCAAGACTCTGGAAGGAGAAAGAGGAAAATGTCTCACAAGGCATAGAGGGGAAAAGGCGAGCGGATCTACGCGGGATCGGAAGAAATGTAATCTTACCAATGGACAGTAGTGGCTCCTCTTGATTACAACCGGTTGATAAGGGATTGATATGGATTGATATATCTGGGATGCGTTCAGGAATTACGCCCAGATAACTCTGGTGTGCTGAAAAGCTATAGTATGTGTGACATGAACTATACACCAGAGTTATCTGGACGTAATTTCTGAACGCACCCCTGAAGTCGTATCTCATGTTGTGACCGTTTTCTTGGGAGCACTAGGATAAAAAGAATATATCGCGGTATATCCGAAAAGGAAGATGAAACGCTAAAATAGGATCTAATAATAATTCTTTCCTGATAGCATTTTCTTCCTAACAGCGAGACGCGTTCGTGATTCATAGGAGGAAGAAGGTGCGGAAGCGGCAGCTAGATTCAGGCGTGATTCTGCAGATCGTCGGCAACGCGGCGCCTTCGGGAGCGTTCGGCGGGTGCGTGGTGTGTCCGATACGCGATACACGCGCGATACGAGACAAGACGACGTACGAGGAGAAGGAAAGAGGGAAGGAAGGAGAGGGAAAGAGAATGAAGGAAGAGAAAGAGATCGGCGTATAGGCGCGCCGTCGAGCAGGGGATGCAAATCTACCGTCGTCTCCCGAGAACCGGAACTCCGAAACCGGGACCCGGGGAACGACGGTGGGAAGCCCGTCCGGAGGTCCGTCCTCGTCTCGATCTTCCTGTACGCTCCGCGCACCCACCTTACGGCGAGGACGTTCGGTACACGAGGAATTCGGGAGTACCGGGTTATCGTATCGCGAGAAGCGGGCATTTACCGAGCAGCAGGAGCTTGACCTCGCTGGCGGCGCGCTCGCCATCAGCACGGAGGTCCTTGTCGATCTTCTTGGACCGCTCGGCGGCCTCCTTCTCGCCGGTGGTGCTCACGGCGCAGCCCATCCCCGCGCCCTCGCCGGTGACGGTCTCCTCTCAGCACGTCGTCGTGACGGTAATGACGACGACGATGTTGACGATAACGATTAACGATGGTGGGTGCCGATCCGTCGATCGAGCAATCCTGTCACGCGCACCGATCCAGCAACACCATGCGCACAACACACAACGTATCCCGTGTAGCACCGCACAGTTTCTAACAACCGCTACCAATACTGCCGCCGCCGCCGTCGCCTCCTGACACTTGTTGCACGGACGACGTCGTGTGGGAACCGCCCGCACGCGGTCGCGCTCGCATACACGGACGCGAGCGCCCGACGATCTCGAGTCACTCACTCGCGCGCGCGCGCATACACACCCATACACGCGCGCGCCACGCAGGCACGCACGCGCGCACGCACTCACTCACGGATGCACACACGCACGCGCGAGCACGCGCGCGCGCGCGCCTGCCTCTCGGTCGCACACGCAGCTGCGCGGCCGCGTTCTCGCGGCGTCGCGTTCCCGGCGCGCCGGCGTCCGCGAGTATCCGCGGCGGCAAATGGGAAAACTCCCGGGCCTCGTCTCGAATGAAACGAAAACGAAAACGCGACGACTCGGCGCGATAACGACGGAGGGGGTCGGGAAGGAAGGAGACCGGCGCTCGAGACACAATCCGACCGTTCTGCTCTCTGCCTCGATAACGGAACACGGTAGCGCGCACTTGCACGGCGGCACAGTGTGGCACAGTGGCACAGTGGTCCGAGCCGAGTAGACGTTCGAGCGAGCTGCGAGCGCAGCCGCCGCGATTGGAGGACCGCGCCCGCGATTCGCCGTTCGTCGCCGCATCGCGTCGCGCCGACCGCTCGGCCAATCGAAGCGCGCGACGCCGCTCGCCGCCGTGCCGGGCCAGTGCGCGCGCGCCTTTGCATTCCGCGCATGCGCGCCACCGTGCGATATTGAACGCAGCGTTCGATCGCGACATCGAACGCTGCGCTCCCCTAGCGCGCGCAAGCGCGGAAATTTGAATCGCTTTTGAATTATGATTTGAAATCTGGAAATGATTCTTTACTACGCTCGTCGCGGGAACGTCTTTTATCCGCCGGATTTATGTGCCTCTGGCAGTTGAACGCTAAAACTGGGAGGCTTAAGAGGATGATATACTTTCAATCTCTACGCACTGAACTATAACCCACACAGCACACTTTATCCTGAGGATATCCCAGAGTGATCCGGATATCTAAGTGGACATAATGCGATCCCATGGAGATCCTACGGTTATTGAGATATATAATTGGACATATTGCGATCCCTCGGATATCTAGTGGATATCGCAATATCGTGTGCTGTGTGGGAATATACTATATTATAGTTCAGTGTCTCTACGTTTCCAATTTCCGCGATATTAACGACATTTAATCGTGGCGACTGAACCCACACAGCATACTTTATCCCGAGAATATTCCAAAGTGATCCACATGTCCAATGCGATCCCATGCACATCCTACGGATTATTGAGATATCCCTCGGATATCTAGTAGATATCGCGATAACGTGTACTGTGTGGGAAATAATACATATCGTATTGTTTATTTCTTTCTAAATCGAAGCGGATGCAAAGAAAATTATAAATGGATTGCGACATTAAAGCGAGTATTATAAAAACGAAATCGATCATCTCTCCTTCTCCTTTTCAATACATATAAATATATATGTAAAGTATATCTTAAGATATATGCGCTGGATGCAGATATAATATCCATATAAGCAAACTGTCCGCAGTATGCTAGCAGATACCTGTGTGAAGTTTGCCCCCAATGTCGAAAAATCAAAAAAATTTTTTTTGCCAACGTTTGCCCATCGTTTGCCCACGAATGTCCCATTGGAATTTTTGTTTTCTCCCCTCTAGTTCAAAAGTTATAAGCAATTCAATTTGGGGGGAGGCCAACTTCACACTGGCTCCCCAATGTTAAAAAATTAAAAATTTTCTTTTTGCAAACGTTTGCCCATCGTTTGCCCACGAATGCCCCGTTGGAATTTTTGTTTCCCCCCTTCTAGTTCAAAAGTTATAAGCAATTCAATTTTATAGTGTGGATACGAATGAAGATTTTGATTTTGAAAACAGATGTCTGTAAATGTATTTATCAAATATAAACATATTTATAAATATTTACTAATAGAAATTGTTATACATTATTCAATAATTATATTTTCTCTAACACTAGTTTAAATTGATAAATAAAATATTTTATATTAAAATAGAGTGTTAAATATTGAATGATAAAATATGATGGGCAAACGTTTGCAAAAAAAAAAATTTTTGATTTTTCGACATTGAAGGACTAACTTCACACAGGTCCAGCAGATTGATAGCAAATTCGAAATGATCAGCAAATCAGAAATAGTTAGCAAAAGAACATTAACTGTGTCTGCATTAAGTTCGTGCAGTCTTGCCGGCAGTTTGTTAACATAACATGATAGTAGACTAACGGCAGAAATCGAGCGTAGATTCCACTCTATTTCTACCCCTAATTTGCATCAAACAAATATAAATAACAAGCACGTCCAAGTCTGCTTAATTTCTCTATCATCATATTTTGTTGATAAACTTAGCTATATTTCTGCCAGCATTCTACCAACTATTTACGTAGTATATGCCACATTCTGTATCAAATCTATAGCTTTTCTTTTAATAAAATTTGTAATAGACACTTTGCGGAATTTATTTTCGACAGACTTGACCGTCTGGGATACTTACGACATGCATTCGAAACATGTGTTCGTAGCATATTCTTCGCCTCAGATAGTTTCAATTATGATACTTTTCATTGTTTAATTTTAACTTTAATTTTCTGTGAGAGAACTATTTTTCAAAAATACTTTATAAGTCTTTTGAAACAGATCTTCATAAATTTTCTACATAATTCTTATCTGTTTTGTATTATATCTATTCATTTACTTCTCTCAGTTTTCAATAAGACATATATGATCGAGCACGTTTCCGTATGTAGCACCTGTGCCCGGTAAAAAATTTTTTATATATAAATATATATAAATATATATAAACAGATATAAACATATATAAAGATATATAAACATATATAATTATGTATGAAATATGTCCATACATGAAATTTTTCATATATAATCATATATAATCATATATAATTATATATGTTTATATATCTTTATATATCTTTATATATGATTATATATGGAAAATTTCATATATAATTATATATGACTATATATAATTATATATGATTATATATGAAAAATTTCATGTATGGACATATTTCATACATAATTATATATGTTTATATATCTTTATATACCTTTATATATGTTTACATCTGTTTATATATATTTATATATAAAAAATTTTTTACCGGGTGTTATCCCCAGGAAGAACAGAATGTCATGATGACGTTAAAATGATCTCAAAATGATGTCAAAAACGTCATTTTTAGCATCATTTTGACGTCATCATGACTTTCTATTCTACTTGGGTCTTCTGTTTTGCTTTCAAGATACATATGTGTTGTTAGGCTTAAAATGGGAACACACATTCATATTTGTATCCCGTGCTTCATAATATTTATCTACGTATATCTGGCATATTTACATTTACCATTCGTATTCGCTTCCTGTACGCACGAGTCATTAAGAAGGTCACCCGAATATCACGCGGACTGTTTCCGAAAATTTCTCAATGTTCGTGCGGCCTTTGCCGCGAACGGATTCGATACGACAGCAGCATTCATAATCAAAATCACAAAACCATGAAACTCTTCTTTCTATTCGTAAGTACCGTTATTTTTTCCGATGTGAATGCAAAAGGATCGCCGTCAAAACGCGAAGATGTGTTTCTTTGATTTCAATACCTATCATATTGCAGCTGGCAAGTTGTGTCTCTCTACAGTTACTTTCTGTACACGCGACAGACCTGAACGAATATCTGGATGAAAAATTACGACAGTCCAAAATAGAATTTATTAAGATTCACATCCAAGAGACGTCGCCAGGTAAGTTCGCATAACGAGTTTATTTCAACGACAAATATATATATATATATAAATATGAAAGAAGGCCCCTATCGGTCACGGCGGATCTTGGTGCCTAATAATAATTATTTTGTGAATATTCTGAAATGGAATATTCCATTGGGGCCTTCTTTCATATTTATATTTGTTTAATATCATCGGTCTTAATATCATTTGTTTAAATATATTTTTTTTTTCAAGAAGATATCTCTCTAAACTGCTAAGAGTTTGATAATTTCCATTTTTTTCATGCCGATTAAATATATAATAAAATGTTCTTAGGTCAGATAGAAATAATTCTTTTTTTGTCAAGAGACAAAATAGAGCAAACGTTTTGTTTACAGTGCAAGAAAAATCGTATAGAGTACACTGGGACAGATCATGGCGGGTGCCTATAACGAACGATCATCAGCCGTTCACGATAGATATCCTCGACAGGGTATTCATCCTCGACGGCAACCGCGTGATGATACCCTCTTTCAATGCAACTCCCTGGAACGAGACCTATGACGCGTTACGCGAAGTTTATCGGATTAGAGAAAATTTCGTCGTTAAGTTTGTCAGGGTACAAATCATTTCTTTAACGATATCAGTATTCAATCTCGATCTTTGAAAATTTCTCGTGGAAAATATCTCTAATAAAATCATACTTTTTATATTTTTTATATTATATTATAAATAACTAATAATATATAATAACAATAATTAAATATATTTTATAATTTTATAATTAATTAATTTAATATATATAAATTTAATATAATAATAATTAATAATTTTTATTAGAAATTTTTATTTAGAAAATTTATAGTAATATACATATAATAATTTTTAATGACAATAATTATATGTTATAAATATAATATAATTTTATATACATATACATAAATACTTTTATATATGCTTTTATTATGTTTTTAATATGTTTTTTCCTTTAATTATACAAACCATTGTACCTCAATATAAACGAGTTGCGCTGGTTGTAATATTGCAGAGCATCGTGTGGAAGGACACCAGCTACTTATTAGTGTGTTACAAGCCCGGTCTGTGCAGTCTCTACACGACAAAACCGAATCGCCCGTTGCGATTCCGTCACATCATAGGATACAGAGGAATCGTTAGAGACGCTAAATTTTTCACACAGGCCGGTCGACTCTATCTGATCATCGCCAATAATGCCGACCAATTTCCCGTACCGTCCGTGTGAGTCTCACAAGCTTATACCTGACAGAGAAATAAAGAGACAGATTAATTTAAATAATTTTCTCGTCACGTTTTGGTTTGAAATGTACAGTAAAAACAACTACGCTGAGATAAGTGTCTTTTTTCTTTAAATTTTCATTTTTCTCGCGATTCTATCGATTTGCAGAATCTACCGATGGAGCGGCACGTACATGGACATCGTCGGCGAGGTGATGACAATCAGCGCGATATCGGTCAGCGCGTTCGAGCACCGGCGATCGACGATCATCGTGTTCGCCCAGAACGACGTCGAGAATCCGCGGATCGGTTCCGAGGTGTACGAGTTCAAGGACAGTAATATCGTGAGGATTCAGTTCCTGTCTACCGCGCGTCCGACTTCGGTGCATCACTACGTCCACGGCGGCTTCAACTTCGTCCTGATGATAAACGACTTAGGTCCGAGCGACGTGCTCTGCTGGGACGGTTGGTGTATTGGATAAAGTTTTTTTTGTTCTCCTCATTTTTCTTTTTTTTTTATTAAATAAACACTGCCTGGAATGTACTGTTTTAGGAAGAGAATTGTTGGATTGGTTCAGCCTTCCTGACATTGAATCGCATAGCCTGATAAGTATCTTTCACATGGACGGCGATACTTTCGTAGTTGTGGCGCACGATGTGAGTGTGAAATCGATCGATATTAAAATAAATTAAAAATTGAAGCGTGATATTGTAACATTACGACAAACGATTTACAGAATATCGTTCAGTTGTACAAATTTCATAGTACGTCCGATTGGAAGAGCGAGGATGTTAAACGCTTTAAGGATAACCAGAAGATAGTCGATATGACGGTCTCGATGAGCGAACATAAGATGAATGTAACATTGATCCTTATGGAAAAGGACGTGTACTGGGTGGAACAATGGGAGGCTGAGATGACTTCGGTACCAGTAGGTAAATAATTATTATTGATTACACGGAAAAAACGATAAGGTTGCCACAACCACAATAATAGTAATATTTGGTACAGCCACGTCCTGGTTGTCACATTCACATTGATGTGAAGGCAACTATATGCATTTGGTACAGCAAACATAGTGAATGTTGAGACAAACATATATATATAGATGCACTACACAAAACAATGTAAATATGACAACCACAGGACGTGGCTGTACCAAATATTACTATTATTGTGGTTGTGGCAACCTTATCGTTTTTTTCGTGTACATTTTTATTCGTCACGAAAGAGCAACCATTATAAAAAAGCATACATATTATTATCTCACAATCATATTATCTTCATGCGTTTTTATTATATTTTGTTAGGCCAGGAATGATAAATCTTTTGTGGAATATATGTATAGAAAAATATATAAAATATCTACGGAAGATTTTCAATTCTTTTCTTATTAATTCTTTTGCATTTATCGAGCCATACACGTATATTAAACAAAATGTCTAACAATAAGTTTTTTTAATATTGCTATGAATATTTATATCAAACTTGACGACTCAAAAAATTTGAAATAAAATTTCAGATAATAACGTAGAAGATACTGATGCAACAAGAAGATGCTTATCGGACTTAATCGAAACATTACAAGCGAGAATGCTGGTCATAAAAGAAGCTGAGGCTTCCTGGAAGTTTCTCTTTGCGTCTGCAAAGAATTTGACAATTTCAGAACCAGTGAATTTCGACAGTTTAATCTTGCAGTCCGGCATGGTGGACAGTATAGAGGTTGTGACAGAAGAAGACATCCTTCTACCTCATCAGATTGCATAATCCTTCCGGAAGGCGAGCAACACTTTACATATCCGTTACGCGCGAAAAGTCTCATTGTGCACAATCTTGAAGTTGAGTCTCTCTGCGGAATACCGCCCGAATGTAAGTTTGATAAAAATTGGATATAGTTTCAATATATCTATATTTATATATCTATATCTATATATTGATCTATATCTATATCTATCTATATCTATCTATATCTATGTTTATATATCTATATTTATATATCTTTTTTATATCTTTATTTATATTTCTATATTTCTATCTATATTTTCAATATATCTTTCTCACGTTTTTGTGCGTATTGATTTGTATAAACGGTGCTTTCACAGATTGGATGTTACGAAATGACGAAGGAATCGCGTCTGCCATTGCAAATAGCTCCGTCGAATATGCAAACAATACCGTTATATTTTATGACAATTTGACAATACCGAAGTTGAAGATCAAAAGCCTGAACGGGACGATTATCGATCAATTGATTAACGATCTGTTCATCATTAACCGCTCTCAGAAAATCAAAGGTTGAGTATAATAGTTTGTTGTTAACTGTCTTAATTATATATGCAGAGAGCGATGAAAGTATTTTGCGACAGATTTTATAGCTGGTTTGAATTTCATGGTATTTTATTGTAGGTACAATCACGTATGAGAACTCGCTGCAAGTTATGAATCTTACGACACAAATGGTGAACGGCGTTTCCGCCGACAAACTCATGACAACGACAACAGATCAGAATCTCGATGATTTCTATATAAAATTGTTACACATTGAAAATCTATATGCGGAAACGGTTAATGGAGTGCCAGTTGAGGAAGCTGCGCGAAAGTCTCGCGAGAACGTTATTAAGGGTAATTTTTAACTAGTTTGATCCGTCAATTTATAGCGATTATAATTTTAATAATTAATAAGTTATAAATATATAACTATCAATATATATTATTATTATTATATTATAGTACAAAAGAGATTATTTAATTCAGTAAAATAATCTAAGTATGCATTTTAGAATAATTATACCATTAATTACTCATCTTTTCCCAATTTCGAAAATTTTTCTCTCTTTCACAATTAAGTGCTGATATATATACATATAATATTATATTCAATATTCATATTTCAATTTCTGGTATTATTGAAGGCAAACTAAAACTGGCGGAACTTCATGTCACCGAGAATCTCGTGGTCGACATGAACGAGTCTATGATAAAAATACCCGACAAGTGGCTTCAAATCTACAAAGATGTCACGATAATGGGTGATCTGCATGTTCGGAATATCAAAGTCGAGAACGGAGCGGCGCTCTTCGTGGAGGACGTCCCGGTAAACGTGAGCGACATGTTCGATCGATACTGGACAAAATCCACCGATCAGACGATCACTGAAAAGATTACTTTGGAAAGCGGCATCACCATCGACAAACTCGATACAAAGTATCTCAATGGTTTCACGGAGAGCGACTTCTTGTATACCACGATGAAAGAGATTCCGAGCGATTTCACCAATCTACGCTTCGAGAATTTCCACGTCGACCAGTTCTTCCACGAGAACGGTCCCAACGATAATTTCTTCGAAGTTGAATCGAATTCACTAACGATCCGAGAAAAGTTGCATGTGCAGACTCTCCGAGCGAAAGATATCATTACTCTGGCTTTCAATGGTGTCAATGTGGACGACATCATGAACGAGACTCGTGTGAATTTCTCAGGAACCGTGGAACTTCCCGCTGTTCAAGCACGTCGTGTGTTTGTCGACAATCTCGATGTTCGTCTTCTCAATCATCGCGAGGTCTTCTTCGAGGACGGGCTTCGCATCGACGACGATCATCACCTGGCAACCTTGAAGGTACCCGAGTTCCACGTACAAAACTTGGAAGTAGAGAGATTGAATGGGATCGAGATGAATCTGACGCGATTGATGGATCTGATAAGTTCTGATTTGGATAAAACCGTTATCGATGGTGACTTGACGGTGGAGAATTTGATGGTTGACCAAGTGGATGGGCAATCGACCGAGAGCTTCTTGGAGAAACTGTCGCGGAGTGATATCGTGATAACGTCGGAAAGGAGTATCGAGTACTTGGTCGTTCAGAACATAACGCTTGAGTCTCTTTGTGGATGGAACTTCGACGAACTAATCGCCAGCGTTCTCTCGAAATCGAGGGAACAAACAATAACAGGACACTTTTCAGCTCACGTTGTCACGTCCGACAATGTCACAATGGACTTCATCAATGAACGGAACGCTTCGCAGCTGATGTGGGTGGATGAATCTCTGATGATCACGGGTAATGTAACGTTCTCCGATCTGTTCGTCGAAGGTGATGTGATTATTCCAAAGATGAACGGACGCAACGTAAGCGAGGTAAAAGCAAATATTTTCATTTTAATATTTTTATGTCCATTTCTATCAATGTAGAATAATTTTAATTTTAGATTAATTTTAATCTTAGATTAACTTACTTTTTATCTTTTTCTAGTTCTAAAAATTAGAAAAAGATGAAAAGTAAGTTAAACCGAGATTAAAGGTAATCTACATTGGTAGAAATGAACATTAGTCTGTCTTGCACATCGATGGTCGATTAATTATGGATTAGCAATTCGTGGTTTTTTCCTGAATTGCAGTCTTTAAATATATCTAAAACGAGGACAGAGAACTTAATTGAGAGGAATTGTTAGAGATAAAAATTATTATAGATACCTTTAACTAAAAAAAATTTCTTTACAGTTTTTGAGATGGGATGGGAGGGGGGAATCGCATAGATGCTTATTAACATCATTATTATTATTAAATTGATTAGCAATTTAATATTGTGATATTACTATTCTGGTTCAATTAAAAAATTCTGCGTTTCAAGACCGACATTAATCGGCGCGCACATTGTTTGAACTAGAATATTCACACATAAAATATTATTAAGCACAAAGATCTAGCTATGACCGTTTAGGCCCTTCTCGAATTTAATTTGTATTTAAAAAAAATTGTTAGTTTATTTGTATCACAAATTATTTAAAATTACTAAAATGTCTCCGAAACTACATTTGTTAAATGAATTGTTTAAAGTTATATATATTTAGAAAAGTATTTAATTAGAAATTAATCGCTCCGTTTGGCACTTTTAATCATTGACTTTTTGAATCTTATCAATCTTTTATTCAAAACTTTTTCTAAAAACATAATTTCCTTATTTTTTCATCTTATGTTATAGTTATATGACAGCTTATTGTACATTCCCGCAAAAAATATCGATCTCTTGGAAGTGTACGAAAATATTTCCTGGAACACGCCCTCGACCAATCCTGGTTCCATTTCTTACCTGTTAAATAACGCTGTGACAAAAGATAGGGATCAAATTATCACAGGAGAAGTGACCTTTAAGAAGGACGTGCGCGCGTGGGCGGTCAGCGGTAATTATAGTGAGATCGAGCAAATTCGAAGCATAATATTGGACGCTGTGATCGACGATGGAGATCACATCGAGATCAACGGAACGAAATTCTTCGAGGAAGACTTCATCGTGGACAGTTTAACAGTGCACGGCGATCTGGGTATTGTCAAGATCAACGACGTGAATATCCTCGAGTTCAACGATACTGTCTTCAAGCAGGATCACGAAGACACGATTGTTGGTCCGTTGACGTTCCTTGCGGATGTCACAGTCGAAAAGCTCTACGTGAACGACGCAGATCTTAACGCGTCTGTCAACGCCGCGGTCCGTTCCAACGACGTTATGCCGGACAACATCTTCTTCGAGGAGCTCGAGGTGCGGAACGACGTGTATCTGAAGAAATTGGATGACATAGAATTTGATAACTTTGTAAAGGATCGTGTCACTCTTAGCGGAAATCACGATATCTTGTGCGATGTGAGATTTAACGGTATCGTTACAGTAACAGGTAATCAACAATTTTTCTTTACTGTGCCATATTAAGTCATCCTAATGTTGGTGATTACTTTAGAGAGAGAGAGCTCTTTTTTGTGACTTGCCCACCAAGAAGCTATCCTGGGACTAGGGACCTTTTTGTTTTTTTAGATTTTCCTCTACAACAATTCTGGGAAGCAATAATCAAAGTGGTTGTCTTCTCTGATAAATCTGTGATAAAATCGATGCATATTTGAGATGAGGGCCGTTTTCGGCAATAAGCCACGCGACACCCTATTATTAACAATTTTCCAAATTAAATTTATTTGAAATTAATTCGACGACACTGTCCTTATATTTCAGTTTATAATTTAAAGAATACAAATATTGACGAAAATATCGACAAATTTTCACAGAATGCATTATTTCATATAATCTTGCGATAAAATTATTTTTATCATTGCTGAGAAAAAAAAGATGAATTTTGAAAACTTAGCTGAATTATTAAAATATACGAAGGAAAAATTTAACGTTTTTTTATCCGTCGTGTTTTAGGCAATGCGAATATAGGGAAAATTAATGGGATTCGCCCATCTGATTTTGTCCTAAATGATGTCGACAAGGTGCAAATGATAAATGGTGTAAAAACTTTCGCCGAGGATTTGGTAGTCGATGGAGATGTTATTGCGCCACGAATTAACAATGTCGATATAATGAAAGAATATAACAACGGTGTACAAAACATCGATGAAGATATCGATATCTTTGGTGATCTCGTTAGTATAATATTAAAAAAGATATAATATTTAAAAAGATCTCTAAAATTCTATTAAATTGCAAGAAAAAATTGCGAAGCTAGAAGATTTCGAATTACAGGGTTAAAATCTACGCGAGCCATTGCAATTTAACGCAAACACTTATAAAATAATCAAACTTTTTGTCTAAGAATTAAACCGTTAATGTTTAAAAAAGTAATGTTTATATATATTTAAAAAAAACTATTCCTTAAACATTTTTATTGCATTTGTAACTTATATACATAACTCGCATTTCCTTAATTATTTCTTCCACCAGATTTTCAAGGCGGACGTACGAATCCGAAACATAAGTACTTCCGGTTTGGTGAACGGCATGGACCTACGTTCTGTTTCCAGCGATTTCGAGGAAAAAATAAACAAAACTCTTGAGAGCTTGGAAGAACGTTGGAGAATAATCGATCAGAACGTTGAATATAGCTCGCAAATTTCCGAAATTTCCTTGCGCAACGTCTTTTTCTATCTAGAGGCGGAAGAAGACCTGGAAATACCTGGGACCAATGTCAGCAAGATCGACGTAGTGCATTTCGACGAAAGCACGATCAGACTGAACATGTACAGCGAACAGCCCGGAAGGTTTTGCGGATTGCCAGATAATTGTTCGTGTACGTATCAATCTGTGATTGAACTCGTTGAATTCAACGATACGAACAGAACAATGCGAAAGTGGCACCTGAACCCCGGGGAGATCGTGAAAAACTTTCATGATCCGCGCGAGATGTTTGGTGTGAATGTGAGGACCAACGCTATCTCAAGCAGCAAGGAATGCAACTCGACAGGGACCAGTCCAGAGTATACTACGATTTCCTTGATGAAGTCAGAAGATCTTAAAAAGAATCACGAAGACGTTTTTGATAAAATAGGAGGATACTTGAAAGACGCCAAGATGTTTAAGCACGACGGTATGCGTAGTACCCCACACAGCATGCATATCCAAAAGACGTCCAGAAGATATCCCGAAGATATCCTATCGCCTAAAGATGTCTTCGGGATATCTTCTGGACATCTTTTGGATATGCATGCTGTGTGGGACATTAGAGAATCTGTCATTAAAATTATAATGGAAAGTTAATAAGATTCCGGAGATTAACGCAATGTTTACTTTGCAGGCGATGTATATATAGTATTGGCGATATATTATGATAAAATACGCGAAACGCATCGCACGAATTCCTTGGTTTATAGGGTGCATACGAAAAACGCAACGTTAGTCCAGGAGATTCCTACAAACGGTGCTTGGTCCATTCAAATCTTCAAGATCAATCCTCACGAAGTATTTCTTCTCATCGGCTGCTTCGGCGAGTCCTCGAAGTCCTTATTATACGAATTCAATCCAACGACACGAAAGGTACAATAACTGTCTAGCTAATCAAGATAGAATATGATTGACATTACAATCAGGGGCGTAGCGAGGATTTTATTTCGGGGAGGGAATTTTTAAAAAATTAAAATCACAGAATAACTTATAACTTTTTTAATTAAATAAGATAACAATATTTGTTTAGGACATTTTCTTTAGACCTTAAAGCATTTACCATTTCATTTTTCTGTTGGCTTTCAACCTTTCATTTTCATATTTTCATATTTGGTTCCAAAATTTCGGGGGGGGGATTTATCCCCCTAATCCTCCTCTGGCTACGCCACTGATTACAATTGTTTGTAAAATATAAAAATTAACTTAAATATATGATATACATATGTATAGAATGTATTATATAAATATATAATATATTTTATATATGTTCTGTATATATATAATATAAAAATAATATGAAAAATATAAAAGATAATTGAAATATATAAAGCTTATGTGCAAAAATTAACTTTTTTGTAATATAAAAAGTTCTTTATTTCTTTGAATGTAGTTCGAATTATTGAAGACGTTCGCAAGCAGAAGCCGTTACGTGAAGAGTGTGTCGCAGGGAAAGGATCACTTCGTTCTGCTGGACAATCCTGATACGAACGCCGTGAACATTTATAAATACGACCCCAAGTCTCGAAACTTTTATAGTTATCAAAGCATTTTTTATATCCATCAAGTTAACGGGATCGAGAGTTTCTACACCGATGGTATGATTAGCAAAATGATAAATTCACGTAATTAGAAGATACAAGATTACATATATTTACATCAGAATTCTGCAAAGATCACATTTTAAAATTTACAATTTATGGTTATTATTACAATTAAGATTTTAATTCGTGATTTATTTATGACAAGTGTTATTTTCTTCTGCAGATTTTGGCAACAGTGATGTGTTTGTAATTGTTACTACGCAGAGTGGACTATTTTATATTTATGAATATATGTTCGCTGGGGTAAATTTATATCTTTCTATGTGTCTCTTATCCAAAAAAGAAATAAACTCTCTCTCTTTCTCTCTCTCTCTCATACACACACGCACACACACACACACACACACACACACACACACACACACACACACA
>NJRP01000131.1:331091-372239 GCA_003063835.1 Aphaenogaster floridana | reverse complement strand
GAGAGAGAGAGAGAGTGCAGGAAGGTGTAGATAGAGCGAGCGAGCGGACGGACGGAATCTCCGAACGACCGCGACGTCGGTGGCGTCTCCCGAGAATCCGCGTCATCATTAGCGTCTCCTGAGCACTCGCGTCATCGATGGCGTCCTGAGTGTCCGCCACGAAATCTCTTCTCGTCTTTCTCTCTCGCACTCGCGCGCCTCTCTCTCTCCTTCGCACTCTCCGACCTTGGCCGTTGCGCGCTGTCCGTCTCCGTCGCGGTGGAAAGTATAGGTTAGTTCAGCCGAGAGAGGCGTATTCCTTAGATCTCGTTCGCTTTAGACGTACTTTCTAAGCGTCATCTCTCTCTCTCTCTCTTTCTCCTGTCGCTCCTTTCGAGATACTTCAAATGCGGAAAGTGTGTGAGAAGAGCGCGGCTGAGACTTAGGTCTGTCCCTTTTAACCCCTCGCTTTTTCTTTCTCTCTCTATCTCTGTCGCTATCTCTCTATCTTCTTTACAAAACCGCGAGTACGTCTTCCTTTTGTTTCAAGTACAGAGGGTGTAATGAGTGACAAGCGCGATTGAAAGGAACACACACCTCCCCCCCCCTCCGAGGTAGCAATGTTCTCGTCCTCGTAGGAGAGGCGCTCGGCAACTGGATTTAGGGGTCATCAGAGGTGACTGCTGCATGTCTTCTGGCGCCGATCCGCGTGCTCGTCCTCGTGGATCTCTATGTTTCGGAGAAATACACGAAAGGGTTGGTCCCAGCTTGACGTACAATATTCTTTCGACACTCGTTTCATGTCAGCGGCATGTATTTTTTTTCTCGCTCTTTCTCTCCTCTCTCTCTCTCTCTCTCGCTCTATTTCCCCTTCTGTCTCTCCGATAAGTTGTGAGCGACGTGTGTAAATTGCGAGACAAAGGACTCGTTCCTGCGTGTCGGGGATACTCGCGATATCGACGTGGACGCGGTCGTCCGTCGCGCGAATGCCGGCTTCGTTTCGAGACTGAAAGAGGGACCGATACTTGATACCATTCTGTCAGCAGGAAGGAATTCTGTGGCAACTTGTCTTGTACCACATAGGCAATATTCCATGTGCTTCCGCTTCTGTGTGACTTATGGCTGAGTATCATTATGGTCTATTGCGATGAGATACAGAGGCACCGACTGTTGGCGTAAAGGGGTGAACTTTCGCATCCAAAGCTTTTTTTCCCCTTTGTTGCTATTATTTGGTAACTTCTCCTCAATCGCTCTTTTCCGCAATGTGACAACTGTATCTCGGATCGTTGTGCGTTTGAAGCGATGTTGAGATTGCCTTCAAATTCCTGTGGGACTCTGTACAGCGCATTGTCATGTTTGTACAGCGTGAGTGTACAGTGCACCACCGGATTTGATTTACGCTTTGTCGGATGGTTCTTCTCTAATAGATACATACAATGTTTGATATTGCATGCCTAACAACGAGTAATTTACCGATCTTTTGTCTCTTTTTTTGCATGTAGTCTCTTGACAGATTATCATTTTGTTCCGATGCATAAGGTACAGTCTTTGAACGAGGAGAACTTGGTAAATGTGGCACTGTGGACCAATCAATATAAGGCACAACTATAGATGTTACATTTCGTATGTCATGCCGTTCCACTGAGTGTAGTAACATATTGAAGACCCTACCTTATGTAGAGAGCCACAACGAATGTAATGCTCCATATATCTCAATTTAAATGTGTACATAAGGAATCGTCGAATACGATGGTATAAGAATTATTATACTTAATCATTGACAATCCTGCTGAAAAACCTCGTAGCATATGTATATACATACATACCGTGTAGAATATGTATGTACATACATATATATTTTTCTTTTTAACATTGGGCAGGGAAAGAGTTAAGAAACAGAATATATTTCAAGTTTCATAGCCTACATACGAAGGAAAAACTCAATTATATTTATGCAACTTTTAAAAAAGCAGAACGTATATATATATCTATATTTATACATATGTGGGAATATATATATACATTTATTGATATGTTTTTTGTGTGGTATATATGCATTCATCTCGCAGCTTCCTCTACCTACGTCTAACATATAAAATGTCCACTTAAAACAGAGACGCTGAAAGAAAGACTAAAAACATGGGATGCAACGTGGGCCGATGCCTCGGTCCACGCAATACGAGGTACCCTGGATCAGGTACGACCCAGTCAATATCCTTTAAGAATTCAGTCCTCGTAGGTCCCGCTTTTTCATAGCGCGATTGAGTAGATCACAAGATTTAGAACAAATCTCTCTCTCTTGTCACTTGCTTTACGAGTAGTAGTTTTGGTACTATATATAAAATAGCGCACCAGCCAAAGGGCATTGTGTTTTTATTCCCACAAAGGGAACGTCGTCTACAAGATTGGCTTGAAGTAAAGGAACTGCGATAAAAAAATTTGGAGAAGAAAAAAAAGAGTAAATAACAAAACTGTAGCCTACGAGGTTTGAGATACTATTTTATTACGCTCCGAAAAGGAGAGATGTACATAACGCGAGTTACACAGTCTCACAGAAGGTTTATCCTAACTTCTTCTTCTTCTTCCTAACTCTATCCTGAAGAATGCTTCTTAGCCTCATCCGTCACTTCTTTCGTACTTATACACACGCTTTCGACTAAAAATATTTGCTCTGCTCCACTCCAATTGTAATGAATAACTGACGCTGTGCAAGGGAAGCAAGTTTAGTACTGATGTCGACACTAACTCCAATTCTTTTCAGCTATCTCTTGCGCGTTACCGACATATTTCGTTACGTTTCCATAATGTGATCCATGTATGCCGCAAATCTATCACACCGCATGTTTTTAGTTCAAACGATTTGGTAATGTTTCCTGTATAATGTCGCAATTAGTTGATCGAAATTCTTTATCGATATCAATTTGATGTCACCTCTTAGGTTGTAAGGTATTCCAAATTGTATATGTTGACACGTAAAATACACGTCCTGAAAGATTAGAATTTGCCGAGTAAAGTTCATCTTTTGCACCTATAATAGCGTAAGGCTACTTGTTGTACAGATAATATTAGAATAATTATTCTACCCGATTACTTTATACGTAGGATGGAAACAGTTTGAAAATCCATTATATGTTGTATGTGTACTTTGTGCAAATGAGTCACGATTAGCGAGAAACGCGATAAAAGCATAGCTATCGAACGTTATCGCATTGAATACTGTACCACGATACGATTGCGAAATTAATTGTAAAAAAGAATTCTATCCGTAAAGTAGGTAAGTTATTCTCTTGGTGGAGGACCGCTCACTTTTTGGCAATTATGAAAATACAAAGTGCCGCCCGAGATCTCACCTTGAGGCAGTATTATCTCCCCCTTACTTTATGCAGATAAAACCACATTGATAAACCGATGACACGAATTAGTTGTTCGAGATAAAGTAAATCTATATATTTCGTCAAAATCTTTTTCATATGTAAATATATATATATTCCATATGCGATATAATAAAGAGGATTTGACGATTTTAGCACATTATGATTTCGTTATCAATTTGATTGCAATTGTGAAATTTATCACTAACTTGTAACAAATGTACCACACGTTCCGCTTTTCATATTAATTAATCAATATTCACATACATTTTTAAAGCGATAAATGTTCTAAATGAGTAAACAGTGTCAAACTGTACATCATCGCGTCGATTTGCCTGTTTGATTACCATTAACGTATACTCTTTTGCATTTTAGGATTCATGGCAGCCATTAGGAAGAAGTTGGTTATTGTAGGCGACGGTGCTTGCGGTAAGACATGTCTACTCATAGTGTTCAGCAAAGACCAGTTTCCTGAGGTGTACGTACCTACAGTATTCGAAAACTATGTCGCCGATATCGAGGTGGATGGTAAACAGGTGCGTCTTGAAATTTTCCTTATCTCCTCTCTTGAAGAGATCTCTTAAAATTTCTTTTTCACCTTCTTGCTTCTTCGTACAGGTGGAACTCGCTCTTTGGGACACAGCTGGACAAGAAGACTACGACAGGTTGCGTCCGTTGTCGTATCCAGACACAGACGTTATCTTAATGTGCTTCTCCATCGATAGTCCCGATTCCTTGGAGAACATTCCCGAGAAGTGGACACCAGAGGTGAAGCACTTCTGCCCGAACGTGCCCATTATCCTTGTGGGAAACAAAAAAGACTTGCGCAATGATCCTAACACCATCAAGGAGCTCAGCAAGATGAAACAAGAGCCAGTCAAGCCCGAAGAGGGTAGAGCCATGGCCGAGAAAATCAACGCTTTCGCCTACCTTGAGTGTTCCGCTAAAAGTAAGGAAGGTGTAAGGGAAGTTTTCGAAACGGCAACCCGAGCTGCATTACAAGTATGTCTCAATTACGTTTTCTAATTTTTAAAAAATGAACAGTTCGTTAAATTGGGAGTTAATATGAAAAGAAATATTTAAGTCTCAAGAAATATTCAGCAATATATATACAATACGCAAAACAATTAGGGGAGCACTTTAAAATTAGTGAATTTTGCCGATTTTTAAGTGACCATATCTCAGCTTGGAGGGATCGTAGGACAATTTTTCTTGTCACGTTTTAAAGGGTGAAGCCTCGACTTTAAGGTAGATAAGGTGACATTGTCCGCCCTATCGAACTGTTTTTTCTGTAAGGACCAAAATCAGGTCGTGGAAAAATCCTGAAAATTTTACGACTTTGTAGCCTTCCACGGATGTGCACCACGGGGAGGTTGCTCGGTCGGATTTTGCACATCATGTGTATGGTATATGTGTGTTAGTGCGAAGTGTGATTTGTATGTGTATGTGTGTCTTTGGAGTGCGTGATTTGTGTGAAATTGTATGTTTGTACACAATTTCACATAAATCACGCAACTCCAAAGACATACACACGCATCACACTTCGCACTAACACACATACACATAATGTACAAAATCCGACCGAGCAACCTCCCCGTGGTGCACATCGGATAACGCGAATGCCAACAATACTACCCAATACCTTGCAAAATGCAGAGGTAACTATGAAACCTGATAGCTCCTAGGCATGGTAGAGCAATTTTTCTTGAGACATTTAAAGGATAAGTTTTCCACTTCAAAGCTTATGTGTTGATATTTTTCGCCCTATCCCTGCTTTTTCCGTGGTTACAAAGTCGTGAAATTTTCAAGATTTTTCCACGACCTGATTTTGGTCCTTACAGAAAAGACAGTTTAATAGGGCGCACAATGTCACCTTACCTATCTTAAGCCTTGTGTCCACGATGCTAGAAATCGGTCCGAGATCTCGGACCGATTTCTAGCATCGTGGACACAAGGCTTTAGAGTCGAGGCTTCACCCTTTAAACGCGACAAGAAAAATTGGCCTACGATCACTCCAAGCTGAGATATGGTCACTTAAAAATCAGCAAAATTCGCTAATTTTAAAGTGCTCCTCTAATTCTGTTGCGTACTGTAATATATTTTTTTAATAACATGATATTGTATAATATTTATTGTTATAATTAATTTATTGCAATAACGTGAATATTCTTAAATCTTAGGTCAAGAAGAAGAAGAGGGGAAGATGTAGGCTTCTTTAAGATGTTATGACACTTGAGCCCATTGTACGGGCAAAATTATGGAATTGCGGGACTAGTTGCAAAGAAGCTAGTCGTAATGCCGCAGATGCCCAGCGGAAACTATGATATAACATCTTATCTTTAATTATTTTACATAATAAAACAAGTCTACAGCAGCAAAAAATTAGAAAAAAAGAGAAGGTGCAACCGCGTCTATATATATATATATATACCTAATGTTGTAAACCCGTCGTCAATGAAACCAGAAGGACTTGAAGAATAATAAGTAAATTCGATACAAGTATACTTATTACTATAATTATACGGAAAGCTAGATTGTGTATTTTTTAACAGTAATGAATTGTGCTTCGAGTTTAAATGATTAAAACAAAAAAATAATTGTCATACCAACTATCTACATCTTACGGTACACGATTATCTTTATCATTGTAGTAATTATTACTATTATTACTATCTCTCATTATTATTAATATTATTATTAATATTATTATAATTATTATATATGCATTCTACATCTTTGTTTTTTTTATCGTAGTGTCTCTTTATTTTGGTAATAAACAAAATGAAAGAAAAATTGAGCGAGTTGGGAGAGAATATCAATAGCAAAAATTGAATATGCGAAGTGCAGTCAAAGAGTAATATAAGAACTCAGAGAAACAGTTCGAGAGAACTCCTTGCATCTCGCTTTTTTACTAAAAATCGTCGCATTTTTGCGATTCTTGAACGAAGAAAAGAAACTAGCGGACATTTATTATATTATAAACGCGCGTAGATAGACCAGCAGATTACTTGGATCTTTAAGATACCAATTAGATTAAATGTGTGTATTATTATATTATATTTTATTATTATTATTACCTTATTATATAATTATTGTATTACGATGACTAACATAACGGAGATTATAACAGCGTACTACATTTATATTTATGTATTTCGGGGAACGCGTTCTTTGTGTCTGACCAAGCCGTGACTGGACTTGCGGTTTGCGCTTTTTTATACACATACATACGCCATCGATATCTTTAGCGTATGATGTACTAAACTCGGAGATTGTCGGTCGTGCGTATCTCGCGCACGACGGCGCGTATATCTCGCTTTGATTTTACCGTGTGTGCCACAATTGTAGAGCCGAGCTGCTTCGCAAAATTCACACCAATGTTCGACCTATTTGTTTCGCCATAAGCTCTTCCCGTTTCGCATGTGCTACTCTTTACGCCGTGGTGAAAAGAGAAAGGATGATGCTACTTGTCTTCTTTTGTAGATCCGTCTAATCTGTAAGATTTTTGTAATGTAATTGTGTCCCACAAAGGTGATGTTGAATTAACGGCCGTGTAACGCGATGCCTCCCTCGGCCGTTAATTCAACGGGCTCGACTGCGGAATTGTGTTCACTAAGTTCTCTCTTCGTTTCTCGAACTCTTAGCGAATAGTAGATCTTGTTATTACACGCAGTACGCTTTTACGGAACTTCTCAAAGCCGCCTGAAGGAAAAAGAAGCTTAGCACAACTTAAGATACTTCTGCCACGAGCGAACGCGCGCACGACGGATTCGTAGAAAGCAAAGAGCAAAGGAAGGAAGATGGAGAAAGAAAGGGAGAGAGAAAGATAGCGATAGAAAGGGAGATGTATATTAAGCAATTAAGTGTGCCTGAGTTAATGAGTGCTTTGGGAAACACGTGTCGAATACACGCTCCGCTCCTCTGTGCAGGTCGCGCGTCGCTGCGAAGCTCGAAAGTGTTCTTTTTATAATGAGTTTCGTGGATATATACCGTTATATATATAAAAAATATATATATACATACTTATGTAATATTGTATCAATTACGCACCCGAGATATTGTATATACATACATAATATAAACTCTTTACCATTCTCGCGCATTATGATAAACGTACGCGTCGATCGAGATTCGAGTACCGTTTTTCCAGAGCACACACACATACATGTTTACACACTACACATACATACTTCTGTCGCATGGCATAAACAGAAAGAGAGCAATAAGCAAAAATTAACGAGAATGGGCCTGATCATCTAGGAAGACCTGGGTCTTCTGATGTTATCACGAAGTCGGAATTGATTAACGTCTTCGATATGAACGAGCCGTCCTTTCCGACAACCTGACGCCGAATAAAAAGAGATAAAAAAAGATCCGCATGCATCTCGTATGCCCGCACAAATACATACACACAGGCACACGGACGAAGTACTTTTTCCTAAAGGGCTCCGTAAACCTCGAGTTATCGATAACGCGGTCTTATATAATCGCCTTAAGCTAATTATCTTTTTCATAAGTAGACGAGATATTTTGAGACTCATGTTTAACTGGTTTGTACGCGATGAAAAAAAAACCCAAGAAAAATGAAGTATCGGCAGTTTTTCCCGATGTGTGTGTGCGTGTGTGTGAATAAATCGATTTTTACGATCAGGAAAAAAAAGGATCGTCGATCTTGACCTCCGAAATCTTTCTACCGGCTCACACAAACCCTTTTCTGCAAAACTACTAATTAGCTTTTGTATGTAAGACTGTATGATTAACCTACGAACGCTATGATAACAAATTGTAACTAACAATAAACATTTCTTATGACGATATAATCGATCCTACTGCTGGATGACACCCGTTAACGAAAGCGAGAGACATTTACTTGCGTTGGAATCTCTTTATTTTAACATCACGATACTCGGTCATTTGTATATCAGAAATGATATTTATAATTGACTTTAGGGGAAGGAATAGAAAAATCTCGACCTTTTCTATAAAACAATTTATTTTGGCTCTTTCGTATAAACAAAAATCGCTGCATTATCTCTTAACTTAGCGTAGTCGAAACACGCAAAATTGGAATGGAGTGTTGCTTCCTGTATAACTTTGTAATTCGCCAAACATCTTGGAAAGCATGTTGTTACGGGAAAAATTTCAAATCAGTTCTGCTTTATCGCGTTCATTATACAATTGTTACAAAGTGTACAATTAATACATGTAGACAATCCTATATACTAGAGACACTCCCCCCCCCTCCCATTCGAGCATACTTCATTTTTCACTTATTGCAAAACGTCTCGCGGAAAACCCATGATATCTCTGCACTAAGTGTTATTTTTCTGTTTATGCACATTCGCGCGTTCTTGAGTGTACTTGTTTGCGTGTTACATGAGGAAAACTCCCGGATCGTTTCATCAATTGATGCATTCAAAGATGCAAGAACGAACTTCGTGGTCGTTTACGTCAGTAATGTCTTATAACTCGTCAGTTCGAGGCTTGAGCGCCTTGCCCTTGCGATCGTAGCTCTTGAGCTCGTCGGTGGAGTGCTTGGCGATGTATTTGATGAAGTCTTCGAGCTCGCGACCGCCCTCGTACTTGACCGGGCTGTCCTTAGCATCCTTGGGCGCCCAGAAGAGGGTCGGGAAACCACGTACTTCGTACGGTGCCGGCACGTCGTTCGCCGTCGCGTCAAATTTGACGATTTCGACGTCCTCATCCGCTAACTTCTCGCCCAATTCGTCGTACACCGGTGCCAATTTCTTACAGTGGCCGCACCAGGGCGCGTAGAACTCGATCAGCGTGTCCTTGCCGTTATCGGTGACCACCTCATCGAAGTTCTTGGCCACCGCGACCTTCACGTTACCCGTATTGCTTTCCGGGATCGGCTCGGATTTAAGGTACGGCTCCAAAGCACCGGCCTGCAGATCCTTCAGGAACGTCTCGAATGTGTCTATGGAGAACTCATCTTTTAGAACAAACTTCTGGTTCTTAGCGTCTCGCGCTAGAACGACCGGCTTATCGCCCTTCGCGTAATCAATGCCGAAATCGTTCAGTTCGTGCTGGAAGTCATCCTTAGAAGCTACGGCGAAGGAGAACTCGGGGAAGTCCTTGGCGACCTTGATGATCCTATTGCGCCAGTAGTTTGTACCCTTGGCATTCTTCATGTAATCCACATTATAATAGGCGACAACCAGAGGGTTCTTAAAGTCTTGCGCGTTATCGCGAGTGCGTACGCCGGCGATACCATAACTGCAATGAAGCCGACGTTACAAGTTGGTTCCAATATTACTCCAAAATTTTGATAAAAAGATGATACTTACTAGTTCTTGGTAACGAAATCGTTCACGTCATTGATCGAGTCGCTGCCTTTGTATACTATGCTGTTATCTTCAAACTTGTTGTGGAGTATCTTTGGTCGATAAAGAACAATCGTGTTCCTGAAACAAGGAGTGCATTAGTTAATGTATTTCTCAAACCGTTACCTTTTTCATTCAAAAGGGCACAGAAAAACCATTTCTATAATTTTTGAAACACATACTTGTGAGATACTTTGTCTAAAACTTCCTTTGCCGATGTATGACCGAATCTGACCTTCTCCCTGAGCTTCTTGGAAACGGTATGATATGCCGCGGATAATGGAGAATCGTCCTTTTCAAAGTAACCTATCACGCTGACTTCGTCGGTTTCCAGGAACGCCTTGTGGGCCTCTTCGCTAGTTAATTCCTTAGATGCCGGTCCCACTTGGGACTGAAACGATAGCCACACGTAGGAAAATTGTGTAGTTCCCATAAACGCGATTAAAGACACGAGATGTTACCTTCATGTATTTAACAATGCCGAGTGCTTCTCTAGGACCGTTGTAGTCGGACCTGAACTCGTTATGCTCAAAGATCTTGAGCGTTGGGTAACCATTGACGGAGAACTTGTTACAAGTTTCCTTTCCGGCTTCTGTACAGTCAACCTTGGCGAGCGTGATCGATGGTTCACTACCTATGAGCAGCTCTGCTGCCTTTGCATATTCGGGCTTCAGGCGTTTACAATGCCCGCACCTGGCGACAAAATAAACATTCTATTAACTGCCTCTTAAGAGTTTCGCAACGATATTTAGTGACACATGGTAACAAACTAATTTATGAACTTCACCTTTAAATGAAAACAATTTAAATGAAATAGCTGCTGTTTTATGAAAGCTTTGAAGTTTCATAGTCTCCAAAAAAGAAATTACAACCATTTCTTTCCACTGTTTTCTTATATCTCTGATTTCGACAAGGCAAATAAGATTCTTTTTAGTTTTTTATACACTTTTGAATAAAATAACTACATAATCATTAGAAAAGAGAAAGAATGGAAATAAAAAATAGATTAAAAAAGAAATCTAAAGGAAAAAAGCGCAATCCATGTAATTAAAAAGAATCAACCGCTTTAAAATCTCCTTATCAAGAGATACCAAATAAAGATAATTATTCACGACATTCGTCAGATTTTGAAGTGGAGACATTAGAAATCTGGATACGTCATCAAAAGCTCGTTAGAGTGATGCCGTATGCCGGCGTTTGACGCCTCTAGTAAACGCAAAAAAGACATTCCTTGGTTTTAGCAGATGGAAGATACGAATCTTATCGTCAAAGAAGCATTACAATGTAGCACAAATTAATTACACTACGACGGTAAGGAATTTCTCAAATATTCAGCGGTTAACGACGAGTGCTGCGTTTTTCTCTAATCTGCGCTTTCCGCAATTTTTCTCATTTTCTAGCCTCCTTCGCGGATATCTCAACTTATTCCAAGTGCGGCGAGTTTCGAGCGGCGGTTTCGTAAATGCGAGAGAAAAGCGTGACACAGCGCGGCTAGAAGAGACAGACTCGACGAGGACGTCTCTCTCACCATGGTGCGTAAAACATGACGAGTGTGTTCTCGTGACGCTCGAGCTCGCTCTCGAAGGTCTCGTCGGTGAGCTCCAGGACATCCTTCTCGTCGGCGAGGGCGCCGAGCAGCAGCAGCGGCAGGATAATCAGGCACTTTCGCAACATCCTCACGGCAGTGGGCTGTGTGATCACTGGCGGGTCGGAAGCAACGTTTGTCTTTATCTGGCCGTCGATCCGTCCGTCCGTCCGTCGTCGTAGACGTGGCTCTTCCACGAAGTGCCGTGACCAGCGATACGGGACGCGAACCGCGAGGTGCTGTACTGCTGTCGCGTGCCGATTGGCTGACGCGCCGCCTGCGCGCCGATTGGCCGACCTGCCGGCTGGCGCGCCAATCGGATGGTCCGCTATCTGCACCCTGATTAGCCGGCCGGCCGCCGACGCGCGCATATGCACTCGGTGTCCAGAAAAAACCCGCGCTACCGGAGGTAGCGCGATTTCGTTTCTTATCCTGGAAGAATTTGATGATTTGAAAGATCCATGATCTACGTTTTCAAAAATCGAGATCTGGTTTCAATCCTGAATAGAGAGATCGAGTCCTGGATCGAAGAAGCCACGCTCGACTCGAGATAAATCTTGTTTTGAAAGACACAGTTTTTCGTATTAGGTTGATGAAATGTTTAGTATTGCGGATTGAAAAGAATCTAGATAAATTTGAAGAGAAGGTTACTTACTTCGGGAAGATCTAAGTTCTGCAAAATCGTTTCGACAACGAAGTTTTGCTGCTCGAAACACATATACATGTTTTTTGGCGCACCCGGTATAATTGATAGATGACACAAGATGCAACTTCAAGACGACCGGAAAGCAACGTGTTCCTTCGTGTGGTGGGAGGAGACACGGAGACAGTTTCACGGCACTCGCGAAAAAAATATTCCGCTATTTGACTTATTTACCGATATTAAGACTGCTATAATACTGTTACATTCTATTTACATAATTTAATTAAATAAGATACGTCAAACTGATCTTTTTCCCAAGTAAGCAGTAACACGCATGGTCACAATAACATAAAATTGACGTCAAATTGACATGAAGTTTCAGTCAAGATGATACCATCTCGATTTTATCGTGACAATCTTGTGTTATTTCCAGATAAGTAAACCTGTCAATTTAAATAGCGATTACCAAATAGTACGCCCAATTATCACGAAGTTTCTTATGTAACGACTTCGCGATTACAATACGTTAGAATTCTTCTCACGCTTTAAAAAATTAAAAAAAGATTTATGCCGACATTCCGTCCTCGAATGAGTCCGGTAAAAAATTTTTCATATATAAACATATATATATATATATATATATATATATATATATATATATATATAACATATATAAACATGTATAAACATATCCCAAGGAGAACAGAAAAGTTGTCATTTATGTCATTTTTTGGTCATGATTGAAATCTCGATCTAAAAATCAAAAAGACATAATAAAAAAGGAGTCAATATAAAGTCATTTTCAAGTCATCTGAGATCGAGATTTCAATCGTGACCAAACAATGACATAATTTGGTCAATATGACGTCAAATTGACATTATTTTGACTTTTCTGTTTTCCTTGGGATATAAACACATATAAACATATATAAACGTATATAGTTATGTATGAAATATGTCCATATATAAAAACTTTCATATATAATCATATATAACTTTTCTATACATTTATATATGATTAAATATGAAATTTTTTATGTATGGACATATTTCGTACATAATTACATATGTTTATATACTTTATATATGTTTATATATATATATATATATATATGTTTACATCTGTTTATATATTTTTATATGTATTTATATATGAAAAATTTTTTACCGAGAGAGGTTTGGCGATAAATTATCGCGAGGATATTGATAAAACCGCTGAAGAATACAGGATAGAATAACAAGTACTCATGTGTATTTAAACGCGTTAACATGCATGCACCTGTTAATTATATAATGCCGTGGTGGTGCGCCACAAAGAAAAAACTCGTGTTTTTTTTACTCTAGGAAACTTTTAATAATCAAAAGTCCCTCCGTTCATATACAAGTCTGATATAAGACTATCGATACAACGAAGACAGGTTCCGTCCATTTACACGTTGCGTGTTTCATATATATATAATTTATATATATATATATATTTATTTATATTTATATATATAATTATATTTATATATATGTATACCGATTATTTACAAAAATCGTTACATGTATATAAATGACGACATTTATAAACGCGTAATTTAGGAAAGATGGAAACGCATTCGTGAGGGAAAGAGCGAGGGTGGGCAGGCAGGAGGGATGAGGGAGGGAGGGAGGAAAGGGGGCTATCACTTTTACGATAAATTTCCAAATCGAGGGGTCGGCAAAATTTTTCAACGTCGTCGGCGGGAGCGTTTCGGACGCGAGTTTCGGCTCCGATACTTTGCGAGCAGCACTGCGACGGCACCTCCTTCCCTTCCATCGCTTCGCACATTTGTTACGCATTTGTTTTAGGTCGAGCCGCGAGAAAACGTAGATCTGCCCTTTTCAACTGCGCGCACGCGAGAAACGAAATAAATATATACTTGTTAATGCCGGAGAAGGCGAGAGGATGTGGAATGGGGTGGGCGGAAGAAAAGGGAGGAAGAAGAGACGCGGATAAAAAGGGCAGATCCGAAGTGCCGGGATCTTCAGTGCGCGAAACTGAAGGCGTTTGAAGAGATTTCAGCGAAGTTATAGAAATTAGCAGCCCTATCTTGGTCAATATTCGTTAGCCACCTTCGATACAAACGGCTATTAAATATTATTATTATTTAATTATCAGCTATCCTCAATCCATATTTATCAAAGATTCTTATAAAACCGTAGATCCGCTCTCGATCGTTCTCCTACTACTGATTAGAAAAGGGATTGACTTATTTTACTTATCAACTTTTCTCATCGTGTCTCATTATTAGATTCGCGGTTAACAAGCTATCGCTATCGTTATCAAATCTCAAGTATTATTCTCAGTTCACACTTCAAGCACTCACACACCGCCAGTTCGGCTCACGTTCCCGTGAAGAAATGTAGTTCCCGCGGGAGAGAGACGAGGCCGGAAAAAGGGGGTTCCCCATAAAACTCGATAAAATGATCCAAATATAAAACGATATATTGTTTCATAAAGGAAATACAAAAATATTATGCTATAAATACGTTTGTGGTTTATTTCGATCGCGGAACGTCAAGGTATAAAATATCGCAAAAGTGCGGCTAGATCAGCGTGCTAAAAAAAAATCGGCACATGAATACTTCGATAACGCGGATCTGAATGAGGAAAACTGAGATCCCACGTCTTATATTTTATCAGTCAAACGAAAGTTCGGTGTACTGCAACGAATTAACGATCCCAGCATGATTGAGAAGCGTTTCTCGCCCCTTTTCTACATTTCTTCACGACTCACCACCCATAAGATTCAGGGGTGCTCGCATAGTATTTCGAGACTACGGGCAACAAACGAGACTTTCGAGGACGGGCAAAACTCACGAAGAACGGTGACGAGCGATAAAGGAGGAGAGACGAAGAAGAGAAACGAAAAGGAAAGGAAAGAGAAAAGAAGAAGAAAGGGGAGAAGCACAGCGCGATGCAGAAACGCAAGGAAAGCGGGGGGTTTACAACACGCATCATCCCGATGCAACTGTACAACTATAATACATTCGTACACATCAAGCCGATGCTACAAATAAAGGGGAGAAACAAGGGGTCCATTTTTCGCCTACGTCTTATCACAGGCTACGATAATTTAAGGATCTGTTATATTCGACGGGGGAGGCCGGCCGCCGTCGGGCCGTCCTCGGACAGCGAGAAAGGACAAGCGGAAACCTTAACGGACGTATTGTAGAAAAGTGATTTTTCTCCTCCTCTTTAGGCTTCGCGAGAGAGAAGACGCTCGATGGATACGTGTCCAGGAACAATGGTGACGACGACAACACGACGATGACGATGTTGATGTTGATGTAGATGATATTCATGTTCGTGTTGATGATGATGTTGATGTTGTTACTGTTGATGTCGATGATGGATGAAGATGATGTTGACGCTGCGCGAAGGACATGGAACTCGGTAATCTCGCGTTCATTACACTTGCCTGTCGTCGAGTATTTGAATATTTAATCGCTACATTCGTTTCTTTGCTATTGCTTAACCGTTACATCGTGGATGCAAGAATGCGACGAGGCGAGACCGCAAGATTCGGTGCAACAATGGCCCAGCTCTCACTTTCAATTTATTAAAAAACTACTCGATGAGAATAACAGCTCGTATTTGCAAAGCAACATAAGAAAGAAAAGGCCAAAAAAAAAAACAAGCAAAGTAACACTGTTAATTCCTTTGGGTCATTTTTAACTATTCTATAGGTCGCCACTGCTCCTACCCAATTCATTTTAATTAAAACATTGGTTAACATTTAACCATGTATGTGTCAAAATGACCACATTTGTCGTTAATTTAACTAAAACAAGGTGTCGAAATTAACAACATATTGGGTAGGAGCAGTGGCGACCTATAGAATAGTTAAAAATGACCCAAAGGAATTAACATTGAAGGCCGTAACTAAGACCGTCTTAGTCCAATGATTGTGTTGGAATAAAATCGTTTTAATCGCACACCTTACTTTGCTCGTTTTTTGGCCTTTTCTTTATTACATTGCTATCCAATGATTCTTCGATGAAGAAATCTAAAAGCGAGTATGCCGTCAAAGCAGAGAGAAGTTTGAATAATTGTTTGAATTAATGAGAGTGCAAATAAATGTAATTTTAAATTTGATTCTCTCCGTCAATCTTGAGATTCTTTTTAAGAAAATGAGTTAAGCTACTGTCGCACTCTTCCATCGTCGCAATATAATCATATAGTTCGCGCTAAATTTCAGAACAAACGATAGTTATAAAAGAAATGATTACAAGCTGTTAAGAGAAGTATTACACGAAACACGCACGGCAGATTTGTTGATGATTGCACGAACGGCGGATTGAAGAAAATTCCAGTAAGAAAATTGCGGTATTACGGTAATAAAAAATTACAGTATTCTTCGTAGATTATTATCTCAATGCAAAGGGAATTCTAATCGCAGACAGAGGCAGAGACAATCGATGC
Organism: Aphaenogaster floridana; assembly: GCA_003063835.1. Taxonomy (NCBI): domain Eukaryota; kingdom Metazoa; phylum Arthropoda; class Insecta; order Hymenoptera; family Formicidae; genus Aphaenogaster; species Aphaenogaster floridana. Next base: position 355,867 of record NJRP01000131.1, on the reverse strand, counting down.
TAACAATAAGATAGAGATGTACGATACGCAACTTTTAACAACGAAAGAATTGGTGCAAACAATCTTAGCCATGGGAAAACTTCCTAAGTGCTCTAACTCAATTGTTCATTCGACACACGTAAAATAGACAACATGTAAAATAGACGAAGATAACAAGAGTATCGAAATATCTCCCCAAGTGAGCGTTCCCAACAGCTCCGACACGCGCCACTTCGCTCATCGTTGTCGACGCGAGTCGGTCACGTCGTTGACGTTGCGCAACGTCTTTCGGCGTTCGAGATCCCACACGTGAAACATCGACGTCTTTCCCTACCTATTTTAAGAACATTATACAATTACGTACGTACGAATGTATAAAATCTGTTTTTTTCTCTTTTTTTACGACTAAATGGGAATGTACGATCCGTTCCTTCTTTCTTCCTCCCGTCGCGCGCGTCCTCGCGACGCGTCGATCGTAGAAATATCGTTACAACGATTTCCTTACAAATACAGAGCGGCTATGTTCGCGAGACGCGCGTTTCCCACGAGGATCCGTGTCGACGAGACGAGATCTCTTCTTTTTCTTTCTTTCTTTCTCTCTCTCTCTCGCAAGACTCTCGAGATTTCATTTACGAATTTTACTCCCGGGATCACGGACTCGGTTCGATTAAAACGCGTCTCTCGCGAGACTATAAAGTAACATCGACGTTCCTTACGGGAATGTTTGCGATTAATCTCCGGATTACAAAAGTGTACGTGTACGTGTGTATGTGTGCGCGTGTGTATTGTTGTCGGTTCTTTTTTCTTCCCTTATTCATAAATGGCTCCAACATTCAGAGGCGATATTTAAGTATCTCTCGGCTATTACATCACGATCGCGAATGCTCGCAGTCGGTGCTTAAACGACACGCTTACTTTCGAATGTTGAGCCGCCGAAAGGCATACATCTGTCATTACGATCATCGTTAACATCGAGTTTAAGTTATGGCACACCTACGAAAAATGACCCGCTGGACCCGCGGATTCGTGCGAATTCAAAGCGAACAGCGAAACAATAAATTGACGTGTCCGAACGTGCGTTTCCGATTAAATATAAAAAGTTAGACGGTACAATTCCCTTTCTTTCAACCGAATCGCCGGACCTGAATCTCTTATGCGCGACGGTAGCGTGTTAATAAATACTTTCTGCGTTTTTGCGAAGATACGAACGACAAAACGTCACCTCCTTGTGTAAAACGGACTTTCTTTACTCTCGAGGGAAAAAAAAGAGTCCCTATGAATTTAGTCTCACACGTTACGAACTTCGAATATAGCCTAAATCGTTAGAATTCTATGTACATATCCGTTTTAAGAAATCTTAATATCGTTCGTAGCTCTAAGTATTTCTTAAGTTATTTCGATTCCACTTTTATATGTGTCTGTGTATTGTGGTGTGTGCGAAACTCTTGTCAAAATGCTTTCCCTTTTTATCTCTATCCTCGTTTTTCCTTCGCATACGCATATTATCGCTATTTGTCAAGACATTGTGCAATTACATGTAACGCTTTTCGTGTTTCTTTTTTTCGTTTTTACTTTATCTTTTTAGACGGAATGAATATACGGATTGTATCGTCGTTTGAGTTCGCTCGGCCCTGACACGATAAAAAACTATTTAAAAATTCTTGTATGATAAATCTACATTGATAGAACGCAAAAATAAATACACTTGAAAGACGATTTGTGCATTGGCCAAAAAAGGAAACACGCTAAAAATTCTGGCATTTTTGATATCGTTGCTATGTGAGATATATATATATCTATTATTATATAATAATATCTATATATATATATATATATATATATATATATAGATGTATAGATATTATTCGACGATAAATCTCGTTTTATATACGTTTCGTATCTTTCATAAATGTGGGCTGGACAAACCCTCTTTTAAATACTAATAACAGTCTCTTTAACGAGACTACGTTAATGTAAATCACTTTGCGCTCAGTAGCTTCGTTCTTGGCAATGTGGACAAGAAGACACGAAGAAAGAGAACGGAAAGACGGAGCGAAAAAAAGCGAATAAAAAAGCAACATCGATCTTACTTTTTTAATAACTATATAAAGCTAATCGCTATTATCAAATATCGAGAGTCATATCTCTAATACAATATCAATAAATACATCGCTCTGGATACATCCAACATGATACATGCATACTGTTATGACACATGGATTGACTCTTATTATTCTTATTATCTGATCCGCACACGCGAATAACCATCATCTTAGGACCATCGATCGATCGATCCCACAAGGGGAAATCTTGCTTGTCACACATACCGAAAATGAATGAATGCGAATGACTAAACTTAAATAGAGACTTTGCTCGATCATCCACGTCGCGCCTTACGTGGGACTTGTATTAATCGTACTATGAGTGCCCTAAAGCGAAGTTTAGTATTAATACAAACTATATATTGAGACCAATCATTTACGCCTGTATCGCAACAGTCGACAACGTATTTAAAAAAATCATATCGTATTATTTCACGAGGCAGGCGCGCTATTGCAAGGTCTCGACTGAATGCGCCGCTTCTACCATCGTTGTCCGCAAGAAATACTGCAGTTCCGTCGCACAGACGCTGAGAACTATGCACTGTGCGGCTAAGTAACGCGTTTCGTCACTACACCATTACAACGGCATCCTCACCACAGAACAGGAAAGGATATTGATCGATCATCGTCTGGACTACATCCTCCAGATACGGCCTCATAGCTTCAAATCTGCCGAGGTCGTTGAACTCGATCGGTAGTAATGTAGGCCACCAGCAAATTGCTAAGTTCTTGCTGTCCATACTGTTGAGTTTACAATTCTCCGCAACTCTGAAAACGATATAAATTCAAAGTATAATAACAAAATAAAGAGAGACATGACAGTGTCTATATAAAAAATTTATCTTCACAATTTTCACTTACTTCACAAAGTGCTGGAAGATAAACTTGAGAACGTCGAAGTTTACTGGATTTAACTTGTTGAGCATTAGACGCAGGGCTAACAATCTTCCGCTTCGGTCTGCAAATGTTCCAAGTTTTGAGATTTAATCTTAAGCGTTTAAAGAATATTATTATTATCTATATATGAAATAAAAATACTAACCTTCCATGTTCATGCAAGTAGCTGACATAGGTTTGCTAATACCTCGTGCACCTGATATATAGGCATAAGATATTCTTAAAAATACTTTGCTCTTTGTTAATATAATTGTAATAAAATTTAACGACATAATAGACATCTAAAGGGACTTTTAAAAAAAAAATTCAAATCAAGATTCTACAAAAATTGCTTAAATTATGATTCATACTTAACTTACCTGATATATCTTCCAGTTCACTCATGCGTTCTTTGTCGATAAGCGGTGGTAATCTTTTGGAAAAGAAATCTTTCAGGGCTGTAGCGACAGCATTTACAGGAATATCCAAAGAATGTATGTCGACATTACCATCTATACGTTAGAAAAAAAGAGATCCATGTTACTTATCATACGAAGCTTATATGGAACCTAAACTTGGAATTAAAGAAGTAGAAAGAAAAAATAATTCAGAAAAAGCTTTTAAGAGGAATAATGTACCTTCTTCGAATTTTAGGAAAAGCAATTCCACGTGCGCACGGTTACCGGGCACCCTATATATCCCTTCGGAATCCAATCCCTCGTCCTCAATAAATCGAACGCACTTCTCGAGGAACAAAGGTATCCGATTCGTTTCGCTCTGCGCAAAATCCTCAATCAAGGGTTGCTGCGATTGACTCGAAATCGGTGTTCCCCCTGGGCCTTTGGTCTGTTTTATCTTCTCCTGTTTCTTCTTTTCCCTCTCCTTCTCCTTCTCCGCGTGTTTCTTGAGTTTCTCTTCTTTTTGCCTTCTTTTTTCCAACTTCTCATCCTCTTTTGCCTTTTGCTTGTCTTTCTTCCTGGTTAACTTGTCACTGTCCTTCGACTTATTCAATATACCGAACTAAAGAGCAAGCAAAACAAATTAATTACATGCGCATCCCGCGACCATTTGCATTATGTGCGTTAAAACTTACACTAGGAGAATTAATTTCACGCGGCGAGGAGACATCTAGACTTGATTCATCATCTGGAATGCCAAATGTATTTTCACCCCTTTGCTTAGCTAAAATAACAATAATTTCATGCAAGTTAACGAAAGCATAGACACTGCAACTTAATGGAAAACATATTAATATGTATTATATTTCAAAAAAACAGAATTAAAGCTACTAATAATTATGAAGCCTCGATTTAAATCAAAACGTAATGTTTTTTATACGTGCGTATGTTATCGTTAAATTATCGAACTAGACTTTAGGTTGTTAAATAATTCATTCATTAAATAATTCATTTAAATCATATTATTAGAAAATTCTCTGCACTAATCATAATTATTACAAATTATATCAGTATACGACAAAATGTCTTATAAGTTGTAACACAATAAATATTCTTATCAAATTAAAATCCACCACGTTACTTACAGGAGGCGCTGAACATCTCCTGCGTCATATGTTTCATATTAAACGGGTGTTGTAAGTATTGCTGTTGCAGAGAATTTCCGGAAAATCTTTTCCTCAAACTAGTCGCGGCGTATTTATATTGTTTCGATCTGGACCTCGAAGTATGTTCCGGATCGCTCGATTCGGAAGTATCGGGCGTTTCGCTAGATACTGAAAAGACGGAGATATTTCGCTAAATATCGCCATTTACTTATAATCGTAAAAATTATAGAAACTTATAATCGGACATACTTAAGAAAAAGATAAAAGAGAAGAAAATTTTACCTCTCTCCGCGGGATCAACGCGCCAATTCTTCTCGTCTTTCATGTTGTAATTCAGGCCGACTATACCATCCCCGCTACCCATGCTGGCCAACGATGGCACTTTTGGCGTCGCAACCGGTATCGCCGTGCGTTTCTTGCGTATTCGTTTGTGCGACGAAGGCTTCTTATTCCCCTTTATCAAGGCGTCTGTCGCCCTTTGTCTCTCCAAGGAACTCCACTCCGAGTCGGAATCGCTGTACGCTGTGCGTTTACGATAATAATTATTGTAAATAATTATATATAAACTTAGCATTCCAAAAGAACTTTAAGAAGAAAAAGAAGACTTACATGGCTGACCTTTTTCGCGTCGATGGCGCAACTTGGATTTGTTGTTGCTGATAGAATCTTGCACCAAGGCGTACATATAATCGCCATCGTAGGCGGAGTACATGTTCGGAACGACGTCCTTCACCTGCGCGTACTCGGAGCCGAGGTCCACTAGTTCCGGTGTGGCGAGAGGAGCGTGACCCATTGTTAGTTTCGGGCCGTGTTCATCCTTCTCGCCGATCGTCATTCTGGCAATCACGTCCGTTACATTGGAAAAGTCCTTCAGATTGATTTTCCCAGGTTGTTTCAAGGTCTGACTGTTGCCTTTTGGTCGCGGTTTAGCCTGGGAGATATATCGTCGACCTGTCGTGAAAGCTCTGTGCGAGTAACTGTTAGTAACTCCGTCTTGGTGCATGAACGTATCCTTTACCCAACCTATGCGAAGAAAAAAAGAATTTAAAACTCGACAAATCTTGAAGATGCGTATTTCGACATTGCACAATGAATTGATCTCGTCTATTACTGACCAGACAGCTTATTCGTGATATCTTCGTTTTTCATTAGATCTCTCTCTCTCTCCTCTCGATAAAAGTCGACTTGACTGTAAATGTCACTGTCGTCGCTCGGTGTAGCTCTGTGATCGGCGAATTGTTCAGTTAAACCAGTATCACCCAGATCACCGTCGGGTGTTAATTGTTCGTACGACTCGGAGCCGCTTCTAAAAGTTACAGACATACTGCTTCACATTAGACTTTGGGTCATAAACAAATTCAAACGTTAACAGATCTGTTCGCTCGGTTGTTAGAGAGCCGCTTCTAGAATAGTTACCCGTCATCTGGCGTTTGAAGGTGATAACTCTCGTGTCGTGGTGGCGGCATCGGATGTAAAGCCGAATACTCCAAGGTGCCTTCTCCGCTGTCATTTAAATTCCCTGGCTCCTCCATGTTAAACGCCTGCTCGATCTCTGGTTTCTTTTCCCACACCACTTTGAAGAAGGGCGTATAAAACGCGGCTATACAATACGAAATGATTCGTTAGGAAATTGAGTTTGCCAAATGCCGAAATGAAAATTCGAGTTTCTCACTTTTCTGTTGACAGCTGGATGCGGATGTCATAAAATGCGCCTCCAATTTATCTGCAATTGCGTTTCCCTCTGTGATAAGTAAATGACTTAAGTCATTACTGAAGAAAGCATTTGCACCACCAGTATCGGTCACAGCCATTATTTGTATCGGCAGATTTGGTATGTTGGTGGAAAAGGCACTACAAGACAAAATATATGTGAAATACAAAAAATATTTGCAAAATAAAATATTAATTTTCTTTTAAATGCGAATCATTAGTACATACTTTAGAGTCGCGAGAGAGGCTTTCCTCTTTGTGGAATAGACGAGTATAAAACCATGTACTAATTCGTCTCTAAACGCATTGGCTCCGTGAAAACTCGAGATAATAACTTCGACTCGACGTTTACATTCTCCCAAAAACGTTTCCAAAACTATAGATCTATCTCCGCTGAGAAAGCAACATTGATGATTAAGTAGAGGACCGAGAACGTTCTCGACTGAATAAGGATCACCGCAGAACATACACATTATTATCCTGAAATCAAACGCCAGATAAAGTATATGCAAGATAAAGTATAACTTAATTAAATGCAAGCACTATAATTGATAGCCTACCTAATATCAGGCTCCAAACATTCGATAACGCTTTGATATATGTTTAAAAAACCAGCTCTATGATTTATGGACTGTATAAGTTGCTGCAAAGCGTCCTTCACCAATGAAGTCGGAAACCTTTTATGCTTCTCCTGCTCTAGATCGTCTATGCAGACATCGATAAACGGACACTGCAAACTATAAAATATAATAAGATTATTATATGCTCTCACACACACAACAAATTTCAATTTGTATGATTACTATACCTATCAGCGAGATTTTGTCCTTCCTCTCTAAGCTTCATGGCCTCCATTTCATCAATACTGGCTTCTGGTATAAACATTATTACAATTGGCAACCCTTGAAACGGTAATCTGTCCTCTTGCTCTAGATTTGATAACAAGGTTTTCTCTAAAGAGGATCGAATGTATTCGAATGAATCTTCATTCGAATAGATACAAAAGGATCCTAGAACGAGGAAGACATATCCATTGTATATAGATAATACTTTTGCAAAGCAGATCTGCAATTAAGAGAATACTTACCATGCGGCATGAAATCGGAGGTAGTGAAGGAATTATGCGGCAGTCCGACATCGCCGTCTATGATACGATATCCGAGGGTATAGAGTTGACAATCTATTTCCACTTCGTCATCGTCCGTTTGTGCCCTTATTTCGCGAGCAAATTCTTCGCTTAGCCCATTACTTCCGAGTATTACTAAGTTTAACTGATTGTTGTCCGACGTTAACTGCCACTGACTACTGTGATTCCATGAGGAAGGTCTGTTAGAACGTTTCCAGAGTTGTGTTATGAAATAATTCCACGCTAATTAAACTACTTGGCGTAATATTGACTTCTTACCTGTGAGCTTTCGTTCCAAGTATTCTTTCTATAAGTGCGTCCATGCAATTTGGATAAGCGGGGCAATGCTCCCTTATAGGACAATGCACAAATCCCAAATGTTGAAACAACATTAACTTTCTGTCTTGATCTAATCTATCTAACGCTTTGTATCTAGAAGCATAAAAATTTATAAAATTACATTATATAATGGCATTTTCATATACACAAAATCGTAGTTGAAAAATTAAAATTTATTTTGCATATATATATCCTTACATACCTAAAATCATCTAATAATGCGTCTGTAATTTCTTTTATATCGTCTTGTGTAATAGTTCCTGATGGAGCTATACTCTTGAAATGATAAAATAAATCGGCGTGTTCCAATAATAATTCCTGCAATATATTATAATGTTAATCGCATATATTTTTTATGTAATGATACAATAACGTATCATTACGTTATCTATTACAAAACATCTTACTTGAAAATTGTGTTTCGCCTTTTCAATAATTTCTTTTTGATGCTGATCATAAATTTCTTGACAATCATGATGAGAAAGCTCTTCGAAGCATTCCCTGCCCATAAATAAAACTCTAACTTCAGACAAATGTTTCCCAGGTGTAACATAACCAGTTTCCTCCAACAATTGTTTAAATTGTTTCTTCCACCTAATAGAAATTAATTACAATTGACAAAGGTGAAAACAAATTTTTGAAAATAATAATTGAACATATAAAAGACAATATCAAATGACTATAACGTGCCTAGCCAATGTTAATATTTTGTTATTACAAAAGCTTGTTATATTCACGATAGAAATTAATAATTCACTGCAATATTAATGCATCTTGTGACAAAAATGTTTTATTCAATCTTAACTTCCTCGTGTTATTTATATAATTCATGCATTGTAAGTAAATTGACTTATTAGGTGCCGAGACAAATATTGATTGTCGGCCACAAATATCTCGAATCTACCATTCTACATAGTATATAAGCTCACGCTGTTACATAAATGTTAGCACAGTAAACTTCATGAAATGAATATTATTTCCAATTCAAATACACACATGTTGTAAACAAGAAGGCAAGTAGGAAAAAGCAGAAATTACCTTTTCGGAAGTCTGCACAAAGAAACGCCACCCAGAATAAAGCAAAGCATTAGCGAATTGCACATGAATATTAGAATATTTCCAGACTATCAAATGAAATAATATAAATTTACTACTAATTAGCTATTATCAGTTTTATGAAGAACATATATAAACTTGTCTCTATAATATTTATTTGTTAGCGGTTGAACGTAATTCTGCAGGAATAACTTACTCTAGTCGCCGTTGCTCTTGCTGTAAAGCATTTATATGATTTTTAAATACGGTTTCCGCTTCGGGCGTCTCCAGCACGTCGTATGGAATTTTCGTGCCATTGTTTTCCCCAAAATCACAATCAATCCACGGTATATCTTCAGGGCACTCATAGAAATACTGATCAAAATCGGGATGCGCCTTTATATATTGTTGCACCGCCGACCATTCTCTGCAAAACGCCATCTCAGCATCAACTTGCAAGAGGACTCGCATTAAAAAAATTATTATTCACGTGAAACTTACTCGTTAATTAAATTCGATATATCCGGACAGATCTCATGAAGTATATCCGGCAACATGTCCAGGTAGCCTTGTATCTTCTTCGCTATCTGTTCGTCTTTCAGTTTCTTAATATGCCTTCTGAATAGTCTCTGCGTCGCTTCGATACCAAATAATTCTACGAAGGTGGAGAATTCTTTGAGTTGCGCGAGTTTCTTCGAGGCCTGCGACCATAAGGCGCGATAATCGGTCACGTGTATCCGGATCAATCTCTGCAACGATTCCGTCGATGCGTCCAGGAGTTCCTTTCTGGCCCTGGCTGCCTCGGCGAACGGTACAACTTTGCTGCGCATTTTCGTCTTGTCGATCAATTGCGCCGCGATCATAAACGCCAGATCCACATTGATGTTCTCATGTGCCGAGGTCTCAATGATTAAAATCGATCCCTTGTACTCTTTGCGCATTATCAGTTTCTCGGCCTCTTTGACAAACTGCTCATTCGCGTCATCGTTCTTGGTCGTTACCAGCACTATCGGCTTCTTCGTCTTCATCAAATTGTTCAGAATATTCGCCACAATCTCAACTTGCTTCTCTATTGCCCTGTTCGGCACGAGGCTCACATCAAACACGCACAAGAATCCGTCGATGTTCAATTTACCGTCAGGTAGAACCTTCTGTTCGTATTCTTTCTCTATGCCCAGCTGATTCTTACAGATATACATGAGCTTCTCCGCGCTTGTGATCTTTGTGGCCGCGCATCTCTTCGCGTACGGCTCCATTTTACCGCCTTTAAACGGCTGAAACGACGCGTCGTCTATAAATTCCGTGTGCTCTATAACTTGAAACTGAAACTCCGTCCCGTCCTCTGCCGTTTTCATCACATCACCCCAGTACAGAAAATGGTCGTTGTTCACTACACGTCCGCTGAAGTCAGACTGCAATAAAATGTTTGATGATCATTATGACGGTCAATCGACGACGAAACGAGACGCATAGAAGATGCAAATACCTGTGACAACACTGAAATATGCTCCACGTTGTAGTCATCGCTCATGGAACGCATGAAGCGATTGCACAGGCACGACTTGCCGACCCCGACCTGTCCCTTGTCCTTCTCCGTGCCGGAAAGCCCGACCACCGCGACGTTGATGCTCTTCGCATTGTCACTTTTTCTCGCCATGTTTAGTACGCGATGATACGCTCGCAAATGTCAAAATAAACTGTTTTCCCTCCTTCTAAATAGCGTTGCTACATAGCGAAATGCCACTGAAAAAGTTTGCTACCAGTACAGATTTGTCTTTATACCTTTGGTCATATTCTATCCTTCGAATCTAGATTTTTGCGTAGAAAATTGGTTCAATCTCCCTTTGGTAACATCTCTAAACGATTTGAATCACAATTCGCTTGCTCGCATTGATGAAGCCTGGGCGTTATGTACAACGTCTACGCGCGACTAATTCTCCCCAGATTTCTCATCCGTACGATTATCTCTACTTTAGCGTGAAGCTCTTAAGGTAGAGAGACGCGATTAATAGCGTTACATCGTTAAATATAAATAACACAGAGCTTGAAAATCCTTAAACACTATCTATCGTTAAGCATAGCGTTTATAGTTTAGCACAGCTGTGAGCAATGGTTCTTTGGAATGGCACTGTGTATCTGAAAAAAAAAATCAGAAAGAACACACACATTTAGAGAGTTCCCTTATCAAATTTTTCATAAATAGCATCTATTTTAATATACCATCTCGGATTTATGCACAAATTTAAAGAGTTGCTTCTGTCACATAATTCGTAGCAACTACCATCTCATTGTCAGATTTATACACAAATTTTAAGAGTTTCTTCTATTACATAACTACTTAAGTATACCGTCTCTCAGATTTATGCATATAAATTTAGTTCCTTTATAAATTATCTTCTATAATATCTATGTTAGTACAACGCTTCGATTTACGCACAAATTTAGAGAGTTTTCTTGTCAATCGTCTTTCATAATCTGTAGCAACTACTTTTTTAATTTCTTTACATCGTCTTAGATTTACGCACAAATTTAGAAAGTTCCCTCATAAATCGTCTTTCCTAATTCAAAGTAATTATTTTAGCACGTAGTCTCAAATTTTGAGTTCCCTTGTCAATCACCTTTCATAATCTGTAGCAACTATTTTTTTAACTTCTTTACACCGTCTTAGATTTACACAAAAATTTAGAAAGTTCCTTTATAAATCGTCTTTCCTAATTCGAAGCAATTATTTTAGCACACTGTCTCAAGCCCCGTCTACAATATGTGGAGTAAGTGTGGAGTAAGAAGTAAGAGTAAGAGGGAGCCAATCACAGGCGCTGGAGTAAGGGCATAAGCGAATTAAGCGGTGTCTACAATGAGATTTTAAGTCGTAAGACTTAAGAAATCGACCAATCACAATCAAAATTGCGGCCTTACTTTTAGAATGCTCAACTGTGATTGGTCAATATGCTTAAATCTTACGACTTAAATCTCATTGTAGACACCGCTTTAAATTTATTTTATTTCCTACTCCTACTCTTACTCTTACGCTTACTTCTATTGTAGACCACGCAGCAAGTTTAGGCACAAATTTAGAGTTTCCTTGTCAATCACCTTCCATAATCTGTAGCAACTACTTTAGTATACCGTCTCAAATTTATGTACAAATTTAGAGTTCCTTTATCAATTATCTTTCATAATCTGTGTAGCAACTACTTCTTCAACTTCTTTAAATCGTCTTAGATTTACGCACAAATTTAGGAAGTTCTCTCATAAATCGTCTTTCCTAATTCGAAGCAATTATTTTAGCACACAGTCTCAAATTTAGGCACTTTAGAGTTTCCTTGTCAATCACCTTCCATAATCTGCAGCAACTACTTTAGTATACCGTCTCAAATTTACGTACAAATTTAGAGTTCCTTTATCAATTATCTTTTATAATCTGTAGCAACTACTTTAGTACACCATCTTAGATTTACGAAGTTAGAATCTCTTTATCAATTATCTTTCAAAATTTGTAGCAACTACATACTTTAACATACCGTCTCAAGTTTTGTGCACAAATTTAACGAATTCTCTAATCAATTATCTTTTATAATCTGTAGCATTTACGCACGCAAGTTTAGAATTTCCTTATTAATAATCTTTCATAATCTACAGCAACTACCTTAGTATATCTCAGATTTACTGCGATACGCTGCGCCGTGTATCTCTCTTAAAATACAGCTATGAATCACACACATTACGCTGAAAGGGCCATTCACAATAGCTCCGCTCCGTGCTAATTGCATCAATAGGCATCGACAAAGGGCACAATTGTGAGAAAGCCAGGATGATGTCCACCGAATAAAGTTAGCACTTTTCCAATCGATAATAACAAATTAGCCGCGATCGACGGGGCTCTCCGTGATTTTCCACTTTTGAGGAGTCGACCGAGCGGCACGCGGGATATCCTCGATGTCGTGCTCCCGGATTACAACGGATTACCGCGTTTCGCTCTTACTCGTCTCATCGGGGAAGCGACTCCGCTCTTCCGCAGCTGCGGAATACGTCCGCGTGCGTTAGCCGGCTCCCGTCCTACCTGTACTTTCCCACACTCTCGCACTTTTCGGAGAACGGAGCTGACGGCAGGCTCGATGTCTGTTGGGAGCGAGAGGAAATAAACTGGGGGGGGGGGGTGTAGAGAGTGCATTTAGGACGAACAGATCTAATAGACCCGCTTGTCTCAGCTGTACCACGTTACACTTTCTGCATTCTGAAATGGTATAAGTATCGTGCTCTTTCCCTCCGTGCTCGTCTTTCCATCGGAAAGAGAGAGAGAGAGAGAGAGAGGGAGAGGGAGAGAGAGCAAAAACTGATGGAAAGTGCAGCTAAGAAGGACGTCTCTGATGAAAGCGTGCGAAAGTCGGCGACGCGGAGAGGGAGACGCGGGGAGGAAGTGATCGCGCGCGGGGGACTCCTTTCCCTTTAATCGCGTTACACCGCACATTTTTTTTGCGCCCCACGTGAAACAGGCGCGCGATCCCGGCGTCGAGGGGGAAAGGGGGAGGAGGAGGGAAGAAGGCCGAAGTACGGGAAGTGCGGCGAGCACCAGCGTCGATCGGGTCCCGTTCGCGCGCCTCTCCACGCGCACGGACATGTATCCCGGCTTCGGGGTAGCAAAAAAAAAAGGGGGGGAGACGGGCCCCCGAGTGCGTAGGAGGGTGCGAACGGGAAACGAGCGGAACCCTCCGTCGTCAGACGCGCGAGACCTCGCCGCTCCGACGCGGCACCTCGGCTGCTCCAGGGTGTCCCGGTGACAGGTTTCAGATCGATATATGCACTGTATACAAGCGACGACGGCGACGACGGCGATGACGACGATGACGGAGTCGCGGCGATCCTCTCTCCCCCCCGAGGACGTCGTCCGGGACGGGGGAGAGAAGAGACGGGGTAGGAGACGCTCGTCATCGCCGCCGCCGTTTTAATCGTTCTCGTCATTTTCGTCGTCGTCGTCGTCGTCGTCGTCGTCGCTGCGTTTCGCGTGTAAAACACGACGGGGTGAGGACACGACGGGCTACCTGAGTAATGAGGGGGAAGCGCACGGGGGCTGTCTCCTCGGGGGGGCGCTGACTCGATCCGCCGTCCACCGGAACCCGGCTGTGCGGGCGCGTGATCGCGATCGTCGTCGTCGTCGTCGTCGTCGTCGTCGCCGGGACCCGGGGACGCCTCGTTCCTCGGCGGCCGCGTATCCGCCGTCCGCTCGTCCTCGGCTCCGCTCGGCTCGACGCGGCTCGGCGCAGCGCGGCACGACACGGCACGGCACGGCGTTTGACGTTGCGACGTGACGTTACGCTACGTTGACGCGACCCGCGACCGCGAAACGGTGCTGTCACTAGACACGCGCGGCACCGCGACGCATCGACGCAGCGACACGGCTGGCACGGTCACTCGAGAGCGGCGCGAGATCCCAGGTGTGTAAATAACTTCACGTCAAACACCGAGTGTCGCCCCGTAGAGGAGCCATCTTGCTGGGTGGGCACGCATCGGCGGGCGCCGATGTTTTCCGCCTGAGCAGTACGGTCGCTGATCAGGCCCGGACGCATTTCAGGGGGCACTGGGGGCACTGGACACGAAATAATAATAATAATAACTTTCGTTTTCAATGAATTATTTATTTATTTGTGCGTTTCTTTGTCCTGATTTAATTAATTTGTCAATTCTATGATTTAATTTATTGCACGGCTGATGAAGACTGAGTATAGTCGTTCCGTAATTTATGTTCTCATCAATTGAGTAATATATTATTTTTATAACATCTTTTCACGCTCGATTATTGGCCCTTTTCCTACTTTGCTTTGTTAAAAACGAGCTTGAATTCATTAATAATAACTTTATTGAGATGTGCATGTATAATAGATGATAATAAAAGAAATTACATAAAAAAAATAAAAGAGCAAGACTATATTATTACTTCTGATTGTGGACGATTAGTTAATAATTCATAATGTTATTAACAGTAATTTTGTATTTCCTTTAAGATATAAATAATAATAATTCTGTGTTACCTTTGTGATATAATAAATAATAATAATAATTTTGTACTTCCCTTTATTCTTTTAGAATTATCAGTTTTGCTGTGTCAATCCGAAATGTAAATTTCTGGGAATCCTAATGGCGAATTCGATCACTCGCACTACATTGAATTAATGCACATTTGAGGCTGTTATACATATGGACATATCTAAATGCAATGGTATAGTATAATCAGTTTAACAATGAAATCATTAATGCATATTCTGCTAAATAACGTGATAATATCATTACCCACCACAGCACACGATATTGCGATATCAACTACCTAAGTAGAACAGAAAGTCATGATGACGTCAAAATGATGCTAAAATGACGCCTTTGACATCATTTTGAAGTCATGATGACGTCTAAATGACCTCAAAATGATGTCAAAGGCGTCATTTTAGCATCATTTTGACGTCATCATGACTTCCGTGTTCTACTTGGGTAGATATCCGAGGGATATCTCAATAACCGTAGGATCTCCATGGGATCGCATTATGTCCAATTGGACATGTGGATCACTCTGGGATATCCTCAAATCAGGACAATTAAGTGTGCTGTGTGCGGGTAATGACTATTTAATATAGTCGTATAAAATATTTATGTGTTTCTACGTTTAAATAACTTCATGTATAGCAGCTTTTAATATGCACTAATCCAGTGTAATGCGGGTGATCGAATTCGCTATAAGTGTAGAATTAAAAATATATTATTTATTGAAACGCGAGAGAAATCAAAGATTCGAGACGCGCGCCAAATATATTTTTCGCAAAGTTATAGTTTTATTAACCTAAACTAATAATAGAGTTTAATATTAAATTATATTTTATTGACTACAGTTTCCAAAATTTTTTACCTTTGCAATTTTATTGTTAACTTATATTAGTTTTAATAGATGCGCATTAATAGGTGCATTTATTTTACTCGGATTTTTGCGCTTACTTATCTCTTCTTTTCCCGCCTCGGTTGAATTAATCAGGGATTAACTTATCAAGCAAATTCTATTTTTAATGTAATAGTCTTTATTTAATACATGGAAGAAAGACTAAAGTAATAATAGCGTATGATATAATTCTAAATTTTGCTGTAAGCAATTCTGCCGATTGAATTATGTCCATTTCTACCAATATAGATTAACTGTAATCTCGGTTTAACTTATTCTTTATCTTTTTCTAATTCTTAGAACTAAAAAAAAGATAAAGAATAAGTTAAATCGAGATTAAAGTTTATCTACATTGGTAGAAATAATTAATTAATTAATTAATTAATCGCCAATTAAAACTTAGTCCGAATTTGGGTGAAATCGCCTTTATTAATATTGACCGCAACGATATTCAGAGCGAGACGCGGGGCACCGCGAATGCAGCTACGAGCCTGACCCGCGCGCGGCCGCGCGGAGCGCCACCTGGCGGCCGATGCGGGGGACGTCGCGCGGAGGCGAACGTGCATTCGAAAAATGGCCGACAGCGGGGATGGTGTGAACAGCACGTCGTCCGGGAAAGAGACGAGAAACATGCTCGCCGATGGCCCGGTCACCGATCCAGCGTCCAGCATGAAGGTAAATCGAGCCGGGCTTCAACCTAACCTAAAATCTCGGACCGTCCCGCACGCCCCGTGCCACGTTCGCGCCAATCGGAGAGCTGTATGCCACGACTGTCGTATTTGCCGCCGTTCTCACGACGACAAGTCGATCGGCGAACGAGGCCAGAACGCGCGTTTAACATCACCGTCGACGATACCTACCGCAACGAGTGCCTCTCGTCCCGCAGAAATGAAAAGTTTCAACGTCCGTCCCTTTTTTCTCGCTCTTATTTACGTTGGTTTCCTCGCACTTTCCTTTCGTTCTCTCTCTCTGTCTCCTCTCTCCCACCTCTGTCTGTCTCTGTCAGTCTCTTTATCAGCTCCTCACCTGTGTTTCTTTTGTTTCGCCCAACCCTTTGAAGTCTTGTGACCACATGCGGCTCTTACGTAATTGGACACATGGCATTAATTGACAATGTCGTTCATTGATGAATGGGCGTTGGTTAAGAGCTGCCTATTTGCCTACCCGGGATACTTGGACTCCCGTTTGCAGCTACGATTGGATTAAGAAGTTCCCTCTGGCACCTTGTCCCTTTTCTTCCCTATTTATCTATTAGGTGAATTATTGGGTTGAAGGAATAATTAAAAGACATTTGTTTATTTTACCAAGGATAGATAGAAAAAGATTCCACAAAAGTTTGCTTAATTTGCAAAAAGGATACAGACCGAGATTGTTGCTCGATCTTAATGCACAAGAATAACACTTTATGTTATCTCTCTTCCTCTACGCAAATATCTCTAACGGTTGTTCCAGGCACATGTAACAAGTTCGTTCTTTTCCACTAATTAAAATAGCAATGCAGGGAGAGAGCAACTTTTGGAGAAGTGAATGCATGCGGTTATACGCATAGTGCCTCTGACTTGGCGTCTACAATGCTTATATTATTTTACACATATAGAGCATTATTCACACAGTAGTCCGTAGGTTCGGTACCAATCACTCATGCATCGCTCGTAAGCCTAGAGACACCATTTAGGCGTGGCACAATTAGCACTACGTGAATTGTATCAAGTGCAGACAAATTAAATCGAGGAACAATTTAAAGGGGATAGCATACGTTATTTCATGAAATGCACGGCTTTTAATTGCTCAAATTGTCTGGGTGTTCCAGCCGGTAGCAACATTGTAAACAGAAAAAATCCTCTATATATTTATGGAACACTTTACGATATCTATCTTATAATGAGTAATCATTGTACTGATCTGTGATTTGAAATCGGTTTATTCGATATAAAGAAATTCTGCAAGATACAGAAATGCGAAGAAATTGAGTGTTGCCGTAAAATTTCTAAACATTTTGCGCACAAGTATGAAACCTTTGGGAGCTTTGTACCAAACTACGGACTGTATTGCGGACACTTTGATGCATTTGAATGATGAAATGGTGGTTGTTGTGATTTCAGAGCCTAGAGGCATCAAATAATGCCTTTCACGGCGCGAGAACAAAATTAGTAAGTAAGATATATGTGTATAAAACACAAAGTAAACCTGTACCCTCAATGCCGTAGAATGATCCTCGCTATTTCCTCGCAGGGCTGCCTTAACTTTTCTGCCGTATAAATGTCGTGTGTGCTGATCAGATTTACCATTCTCGCTTGTCGATTAGATAACACAGACTAATGGGACGATTATATAGAAATTATCAAATGTAATTGGAGCTTTCGTCTACTTTATCGTGATTTTGCACTTCACTGGGAGAGAGAGTAGCCCCACTTAAGACGCGTTGAAGTTTCATCACGCGACATAATGATGTGAGGAGATAAAGGAATATTTTTCAACAGATAAATGAATCGTCTGTATTGATCTGTGTACGTTCAGCACAATAAACTAGCTTCATGCGCACTCTTTCAGTTCGTAATTTCTTTCAAAGCATTTCGCAGCCTGTTAGAAAAGAGAGACTTGTCCATGGCCCGTAGAACTGACTGTACTTTTCGGTTTCTAGGACTCCAAATCTGGAGCGTTGAAGAAGTCCAGCCGCTACCGGAGCCGCTCCTTGTCAGCTAGCAGCACCGACAGTTACAGTTCTGGTACGAACGCGTCTACGGCTGTTAAGCATTGTGTCCACGATGTTAGAACTTGGTCCAAGAAACGTATAGCCAATAAAATTGCCGCCTTTCCGTAAAAGCTGCAAATTGATTGGCTACAAATTTCTCGATCCGAGAACTTGGACCAAGTTCTAGCATCGTGGACACAAGGCTTTACACACGTAGCAAAGTATTACAGCGGTAGATCTCTGTGTGTTTTGCTTGTCGAAACAAGAAACATCTTGTAGTTTAATTCTGTATTATCATATTGTCATCCTCTAACATCAATTTATACTTCTATCACAAGCACATCAGCGCTAAAACGTTTAAAGCGTTACATATGGTATCGCTCGTGGGTTTTATTGTCATGATTGTTTAGAATTAGCGATGTTGATAACACAACTTAGCAATTGCATTAGCCGCTTTGTTAGGATAATCTGCATCTGCACTTCGGTGTGATACTAATAATCGACGTTTTTCGGCATCCGGCGCTACCTTAGCCTCTTATACAGGAAGCTCGTCCGAGGAGGATGACGTCTCGCCGCGCGAGAAGATCCAGAAAACAGAGAAGGGCTTCACGGATTTCTGCGTGCGTAACATCAATCAGCAGGCCTTCGGTCGCAGGGAGATCGAGATCGCCGAACAGGAGATGCCGGGAATCATGGCACTGCGGAAACGCGCGGCGGACGACAAGGTACACCTTTCGCATATCTTGCTCTCTGATAAAGACGAGATCGTTAACGCCCGGATACTCTTTAAGAGGAATAAAAATTCAGTTTTTAGATAAATTCTCGTTCGATTGCGAGAGAAAGAGAAAAAAAATCTGACTAATATCTTTGCATAGCCGTTGAAAAACGCCAAGATTGTGGGATGCACTCATATCAACGCGCAGACCGCTGTCCTGATTGAGACACTGGTGGAACTGGGCGCGCAAGTGCGATGGGCGGCGTGCAACATTTATTCCACGCAGAACGAGGTAGCCGCAGCGTTGGCGTATGCCGGGTACCCGGTATTCGCGTGGCGTGGCGAAACCGAGGAGGATTTCTGGTGGTGCATCGATAAATGCGTGGCGGCCGAAAATTGGCAGCCTAATATGATACTGGACGACGGTGGTGACGCCACTCACTTGATGCTCAAGAAATACAACGCCATGTTCAAAATGATCCAAGGTTTATCCCGCTCCATGTCGCCTGGTGTTAATTACAATTTTTCTTAGCTTGTATAATAGTCGTAATAATAAACAAAAATGGATATTCTCTTGATAATAAATAATTCTTTTAATGTGTGATTTATGGACGAGTAAAATAGAAATATGTTCTTTTAGGAATTGTCGAGGAGAGTGTGACAGGTGTACATAGATTATATCAATTGTCAAAGGCAGGAAAATTGTCTGTCCCCGCGATGAATGTGAATGACAGTGTGACTAAGACAAAATTCGATAATCTCTACAGCTGCCGCGAGAGCATCATTGATAGGTGAGTTATATAGATTGCTTCGAGAAGAAGGTCTTGAAGGTGCTTATTCTGAATGCGACGCTTGTTAGTTTTCAGCACTTATCGAATTTATTGCTTATAGTTTGAAAAGATCCACCGATATCATGTTCGGAGGAAAGCAAGTTGTAATATGCGGTTACGGAGAAGTTGGGAAGGGATGCTGTCAAGCCCTCAAGGGCTTGGGTTGCATCGTATATATCACCGAGATCGATCCCATATGTGCTTTACAGGCCAGGTAAGGTGCGCTTGCACGAGCGATTAATTTCCGCAGCCAGATTTCGTTCGCCGAGCCGAGCAGATAGAAATCCTATACATATGTGTTGTCGCATTACAGCATGGACGGCTTCAGAGTGATGAAACTCAATGAAGTCATTCGAAATGTAGACATTGTTATTACAGCGACGGGCAATAAAAATGTGGTCACGCGCGAGCACATGGACAAGATGAAGAACGGATGCGTCGTGTGCAATATGGGTCATAGCAACACGGAGATAGACGTCGTATGTCCCACTTTATCTTCTTTATCCGCGCGACGTGTGATTACGCGATGGGCAGTTATAGCGATCCGATTCTCGAGCGATTGATTTGATATGATTCGCGCGGAAGAAGATCGAGGATTAAATCCCCTTAAATATTGTTCTTAACAGAACAGTTTACGCACGCCCGATTTGACTTGGGAGAAAGTGAGGTCGCAAGTGGACCATGTTATTTGGCCGGACGGTAAGCGTATCATTCTACTGGCGGAGGGTCGTTTGGTGAACCTGTCGTGTTCGAGTATTCCATCCTTTGTGGTGTCGATTACTGCCGCTACGCAAGCGTTAGCTCTTATCGAGTTGTTTAACGCGCCACCGGGACGATATAAGAGCGACGTTTATTTGCTGCCGAAGAAGATGGGTATGTAGCCGTGGATACTAAAATTGATTCAGTAGCTTCTTTGCGTCGTATTCGTTAAGTGAAAAACAAAGATCTATTATTTTGAAATAATTATTATTAAAATAATTAAAATAATTATGGTTTTGGTTCCAGTATTATTCTTTTTCTTATTTAAAAAAGTTTTTTTAGGATACTCAAATCGATAATTTAATGAAACGATAAATTTTTGACATCAGGCTAGTACTTGAACTTTTACTTTTTATGTCTACTTTGTTTCTATTGATTTGTCAGATGTGTCGGATAGATATCAAGTCATAATATCGATTTGCAGATGAATATGTCGCGTCACTGCATTTACCCACTTTCGACGCGCATTTGACGGAATTAACGGATGAACAGGCAAAGTACATGGGCCTCAACAAGGCGGGTCCGTTCAAGCCTAACTACTACCGGTTAGTATCGTGCTTCAGGTTCGGGCACGAGTGCGACTGATCGATCGTTTGTGTTTGCCTACCTGTGTTACCTACCTACTGTGGATTTGTTTCAGCTACTAAAAAACCATTGGACGAGTAATGTGGCATTGACTAGCACGTGCGACACTCACTCAGCATTACACACCTTCACAAGTATTAAAAAAAAAAGAAAAAAACCAGCTACCCTTCCTTGACTTTGTGTCGAAGTTGGCTTTCTTTTTATCTCACTGACGTCTCTTGCGTAAAATCGATAAGAGACTTTTATTTATGGTTCAACCTTCGTAGAGAGATCTGCGCGACGTGATTCCGCTATCTTATCATGCTAATCATCCGCAAGGAATGCATTAATAATGTTATAGTGAACACGCTGATCCAGCAGTTACCCAATAATCGATATTAGAAACCACTACCAGGGCTAGGCAAAATACATTTGAGAAAACATAAGTTACTTTGAACAACATATCAAAGATGTTTCTTTTTTCTCTAACACGCGTACCTCTGTCTAGCTCTGGAACTTACATAACTGAATTTATATCCGATTAACTTTTGTAACAATTTCCTTTTTGAGAATGCGCGAGTGTAGAACCTGCATTTGCTATAAACGAAGAGAGAGAAAAGGAGAAACTCTCTGAAAAGTTGCCAGACTGTGCACGCCAATAAACCCACGCACGAAAAACCGTCACGAATCACCGAATACTGTTGTAGATATAAATACGAGTCACATGTATAGTTTGCAAACCGAAGCGGTAATTGAAATTGTATCTGTCCATTAGTTACTACCTGCAGTAAGTTATAGCATTATAGTTTGTAAATGATGTGTGAACATTTTAATATAGTATCGCGAGAGAAACGTGTATACGTATGTTATGCATATAACGGACATGCGCAGGGTGTAAAAGAAAGACTGGGAGCATTAAAAGGAAGCAAGAGCTTATTTGGTCAGTTCGATATTTTTTCCGGATGAAAATTTTTCCATAGTTATAACGTTGTGCCCTTAAATCTTTCTTTTTTAATGCCCTGCGTGCCCGTTACGCATAAATTCGGACGCGTATACAGGTTTGACGATTTCCTAGCGCGTGCAGATGTACGTTAGTCATGATATTGTTGTGTCCTTATAGTAACGAAAATTGTACGCGCGACGTGTTGCCCGCCGTGAACGATGCATCATCCGCGACTATTTATACATCAGCCGGTTTCCGCAAGATGCGGGAACCTGCCGCGTTTCGCAGGCGACTAATGCAAAACTCGTGTACATAATTATTTAAGGTGGGAGGACCGACACGAAATAAGGCGATAAGCTCTATCGACTTACAGTCTGTTAATCTCTGGTTATCATTGTTACCCCCGTGCGCGGCACGAGGAACGATTTGCGTATCCATACGTTTAGGAAAAAAAAATAAACGCCTACCACATTTAGAGAATTGATCGTGCAGATTGTTCTTCTTTGGAACCACCCTTACCTCTCGATAGCGACTACGAGCCGTTTCGCGTTGATCCATCGCATTAGATTGTCGACAATATTATATTTGAGGGCATAGATATACATTAAATTATATATTCCTTGCGAAGGATCCGTCTTGATTTGTTGCAGTCTAGTTCCGACAAAAATTCTCGGAACGGATCAGAGACCAAGGAGGACAGAAAAGTCAAAATAATGTCAATTTGACATCATATTGACCATATTTGTCATTTTTTGGTCATGATTGAAATCTCCATCTCAGATGACTTAAAAATGACTTTATATTGACTCCTTTTTTATTATGTCTTTGATTTTTAAATCGAGATTTTAATCGTGACCAAAAAATGACATAATTTGGTCAATGTGATGTCAAATTGATATTATTTTGACTTTTCTGTTCTCCTTTGGACTGTAACTCGATCTTGGGATAGATCGGTATCGCAAGGAGAGCGATCGAAACGGGCCCGTTACAGAGATATTCGCGAACGAATGTTTAGCATAGAGATCACGCACATGATCTCTGAACGATATGTACATTCCAGGTCTCCGTAACGTGGCGCGAAACAAATCGAGAAACAAAGTGGTAGAAGCGAACGGCGTGGGCAAGAATAAGTTTAGGACAGGAGAAATCAATAACGACAATGTTCCTACTATACCGAGGCCAGAGCCTTCGTTAAATAAATATATGTAGCTAGAATTTATGAAATGTTCGAGTGATGACGTTTTGGTCCAGAATCGACGCAGAATGAGAAATATTCCGTCTTCGTTGCTTCGGACAGTTTGGCGTTGGCGTGCAACCAATTATATCGATGACCTCGGACAAGAACCGCCACCATTCATTCTGGCAAGGAAGGAGTATATCGTATATGCATAATATATAAAATGATGTCTATATATATATATATATATATATATATACATATATATATATATATATATATATATATTGGTTATAATTAATATTTTAATTATAATTAAAATATATAATTACATAAGTACAATATACATATACAGAGTGATTCTAGTAATAGTAGATTCTGGAATAGGTTATAGCTTTTTTCTTAGTCAAGATGGAGAAAAGTGGTAAAGGAAAATTTTTCACTGTTTATGATCTACCATTTTTTTCTATTTTGACTTAGAAAAGAGTTATAATTTAATCTAGTTCTTAAAAAATCACTCTGTACACACACACAATTATATATATATAAATTATATTTATATATAATTTATAATGTATATATATATATATATATGTACATACATAATATATATCATATATATTTATATATAATCTTATATCGAATCGCGTCTCGAGATATCTGTTTATGTAAATTTATCTCTCTTTTCGAGGCAATTAGGTAAAAGCTAGCAGAGGAAGACGGAATAGTCTTTCGATACAAAGAACGTCGAACTTCGGAGAATATATGTAGACGAGAGATAACGTGAGCCAATAAACCCCGACCTTGCGTCCTCAATAAATAAACGGAGACAATACCTGATAGAGTATTCGCGTAATTTAGCTCCCTAAGTCGAGGAGGACGACGTCGGCTGTTCTGATTCCAAGAAACTGGCTACGCTCGACACGTGACGATGATGTATCGGTCATTAGATTAATTCGATCAGGGCGATTGATCGTACATCCTGCAAAGCAATCTATACTGTTATTAGCAGGGTTGGGAAGTAACTCGTTACTTGTAACGAAGTTACAGTTACAGTTACTGTTTTTCGGTAATTCTAACTTAACTTCGTTCCTTTTTCTCCATTTGTAACTGTAACTTAACTCAGTTACATATTTTCGATAACTAGTAACTAATTTAATAGTTATATTAATAGTTACTTTATATATATTTCAAACTTTTGGCAGATTGCATTGGGCGGCCTTGTGCTTGTGCATAAACATCGTTATCGACACTTTACAATCCAATGCGCACGCTCCCAACAGCTCTCGACATGCGACACAATTAACTTACGGATGGAAAGGAGAAAACAAAAAAAATTTTTTTAGGTAATAATTTTAGGTAAAATTTTTTTAGGTAAAATTCTATTACCTAATAAAATTTTTTTTTACTTTCTTCTTTTAACCCACACAGAACAAAATATTTAAT
>NJRP01000131.1:300372-330894 GCA_003063835.1 Aphaenogaster floridana | reverse complement strand
AAGACGATTAAAATAAATCCATTAGACATCTAATGGATATCCATTGGATATGACATGGATGTCTAGTGAACATTGGCTTAGATATCCTATGGATATTTATGAGATCTTGAATTGCGGACATTTGGATATATAAAGCACGTCTAATGGATATTTCCTACATATTCATGGATATCCGAATATCCACCGGGAGATATTCATTAGATATCTAATACAAATTATGTTCTGTGTGGGAAGTTACATACTAATTGTAAGTATTTCTCATTTATGGAGGTGACGTGAATTTCATTTTATTTACCATTTCATTTATCACTTTGAATTGTATGCACTGAGGAGGATTCAAATCGGAGTCGAAACGTTTGCAGTTTTTAGATTTGTAGTGTATTTTTAAATAATAAATTTATTTTTTGCCCCGACAATTTTCTAAATTATCTTTGATTTTATGTCCAAGAGCCTAGCATCATTAATATTGATTTTGTATTAATGTCAATAAATTTTTATCACTAACCCAGGTAGCAAGCTGACGTTATTTGTCGTCAAAATGACGTCTAATGTCGTCAAAATGACGTTAAAACGACATATTTTGCTACCTGAGAAGTGTAGAGATTTGATATTTTTATTTTCATTGCAAGAAAATAACTGCAAAGTAACGACTCGTTACTTTTTAAGTAACTATAACTGTAACGAGTTACTTTTCAGAATCGATAACCTGTAACTGTAACTAGTTACATTTTGAAAAAACTGTAGATACTTTTATGAAGTAACTTTCCCAACCCTGGTTATTAGATTAATAAGCGGAAGGAATAAATTTGCAAGTATGATCGAGAATTAAATCAAATATATGCGGACGCGAGCTAATCTTAGCATATCCGCATTGCTTATCCGATCAAACGGCAAGCGTGGAGCCGAACGTGAATTCATTGCGATCCGTACATTTATAGAGGACATGTAAGGACGTGCTCTTCGTAATTTCGCAAGAGGATGTCGAGATCGGGTGTTGATATAACGCAAATGAGAAAACAATGCGCCGCAACGTCGAGTCCCAGCGCCAGCGGTTTTCGTTCTGTAGATTCCTAGAATCCTGTAAGAACCGTAAGATAAATAAAAGATGCGTCGTGTTAACCGTATAATTTCCTCGAACCTTTTCCTCTTTAAAGAGATGCACATACAGAGAAGAACGGTCTGATTATACCAATAAGACATATACAAGAATGCATTCCGGTTGTACCAAATAGAATTTCTCATCGTGATTGAATTTCTAGTTATCTCGATATTTTATAGCTAGAACGTTTGATGGACTTAACTACGAATATGTTCGTACCTTTTTGGTTGAATCTACCGGAGATTTCCAATTTCCATTACGCATTTTTCTCTCATACCCCTTAATTCGCACAAAGACATCACAAACTGGCGGCGTCTTCTCGCGCAGGAAGATGCACAATTCGGGAGGGGATGCACACACCACGCAGCTCGATATAAATGTTATATATATTTCAGCTTAATGATTACAAACTAATGGCTTTTCTCTCCGGCGTATATCGGCAATCGTCGTTGTTAGTTACAGAAAAGATTCTCCTTCGCGTCCACGGCGCGATCCACGCGTGTGAGTATTGAGAAAAGTAAAGGTAAATCGGCTTTGGGGCTCTCTCCTCTCTCCGAATGACGAATGGCAAGGCTCGACGGCATGGCATTTACGCAATGGCATTACAATAGTAATAACAGTACGGCGTATTTATACAAATGCGGCAGAGGCGAGAGATTTGCGCGCGCACATAAATAATAAAACCAGGAGAGAGAGAGAGAGAGAGAGAGAGAGAGAGAGAGAGAGAGAGAGAAAGGAAAAGCGTTAAAAATATATTTTACAATGCTCTGTACAAAATCTTCCTTCGGGATAATAAAAATTCAATCGACGTACATAATCAACAGTGCTATTAATTGTGAAATAGTGTATCGGTTGGATGTGTGTATGTGTGTGTTTTAATGATTTATAAATGGATTGCACTTGCAATAATGCACGTGAGATAACATTTAACAATGATGCTGACAAATTACACCAACGACTCGATAAACTAATCTCGACAACAAACCATGTCACTCTAAAAACAGAATACTAAAGATAAAGAGAAATTCGTTAAAAAATCGTGTGTATATATATATATATATCACGTCGTTGTGTAAGAAGTAACTTTTGTATTTCGTAATTGACGGTGTATTGCATGTATGTACGTATGTGTATGTGCGCGGGCAGAATTATATTATACGTAAAAAAAATCACGATCTGTAATATATATACACACAAATTAATCAAATTTCAGTTTAAGTCATTGCACTACAAGTAACTTCGTTACAAGCGTAAAACTTTATCACTATTCATCGCACAGGTTCGCGTAAACAAGGATAAATCGTGGATCATTAAATTTAAAAAAAAAAGAAGAGAAAAGCGAACGATCAACATTTACTGCCTCAACGCGAGCACGCTCGTCATAATAATTTCATCGTAGAATTTTGTCATGATCGTTGTATAAACTAGCCACCTAATCTATCATATCTTTCCCTTCTCCTCTTTTTTTCTTTGTTACCCGGTGAAATAGTAAATGTTAAACTTCTTAAAAGCTACGCACTATTCAACTAAATTATACGATCGTTCGATTATATAAAAAAAAAAAACAAAAAATATACTTAAACATAACTCGTATATATGATCTCGATTTTGTCAACTTATTAGCAAGTTTATAACGACACGGACACAATAAATGTTCTAAATTATATATAAAACCAATGGTAGTCTTTATGCGATGCTTAAATCCATATCCATTCGCTAAAATCTCGTTCTATATGTTACATTTGGTATTCTGCGACAGAATACGCTCTTCTCATTTATAAACATGTAACAAAAATAGATAATAATAGATATATATAAGTGTATATACATATATATATATCTATTTATATGCCTATACGTATTTGTGTGTACATCTATATGCGTTTATGTACAATGATAGATATGTAAAACCTAACAAAGTAGTTGCTCGGCTGTTAAACTAATGTACAAAGCTTTTTGTCGCACAAAATACTTCATTATCTCGACGTGAGCAAGATTTAATCGACATGTGTATTCGTTTAGGCATTTCCTTGATATTACTGTATAAAACGTACTGTCATTTCGTTAAAAATCTTCTTCCCTTGTCTGACAATTTTAAACGGTATACTACTATACGATATACTGCTAAAATACGCGAATTATACACGTATAATTCGCGTATTTTAGCAGTATATATATATAACACGTGTATATTTCATGTAGAATAGGTCATACGGATCTCGAGTACAAAATTAGATCAACTCGTTTTAATTGCACTTTCTACAGTTTACTTCTCCTCCCTTTTCTCACTTGATCGAAATCAATGTGATTTCGCTACGATCAAATTTTTGATAATATCTGGTAAAACCAAAATGGTAAATTTAAATCATGTATATGATCTTTACTTTCATATGAAATGTGACAATTGATGAAACTAAGCCAGCGGAAATTTTACAAAAAAATTTATTAATTACAGTTAAAAAATTTTTAAGCGAAGATCTTTTTATGTAACCGCTTTTTTATAAAATAACTTTTTGAAGACATTTTGAGGTCAATTTAATCTTTTTAAATCGAAACCCGTACATTCTTTAACAGAGTCAGATTCTCCGCATTAAGCCCAATAATTTTGATCGAAGACATTTTTTGATATGATAAATACTTCAGAAGATAATCACGAAAAATCATTATAAATCCTTAAAACTATGTTGATCAGAGTAACTCGCTCTTGGCGTTATCTACAATCAACAATCAATAAACGTGATGTTGATTCATGTGTACTGTATGTATCATAGACACAGATTAGGATCCTAGTTCATCACTTCCATAGTATTTTTTAACAGCTTTAAACTCCCTTTGTCTTTCTATGTGTGCGTATGCGTGTGCGTGTGTGTCACAGACGTAGATCAGGACCCTGTGATTCGTCACTCCCACAGTATTTAACGACTCCAAACCCTCTATCTGTATATGTATATATGTATTGTAAAATAAATATATAAGATTTTTTTAATTAACTTTTTACGACACTTAAAATTCGCAAGTGCCGTTAAGAGAACATTTTTAACAATAGTTCTACAAGCGTCAGCTAATTTTATGCGTAGCGTTAATTATATCTTTGTTCAGTTCTAACTTACAAGACGATATGTGTGTATATATATATATAACATAAACATGAAATCACCATATCATGTCCATATCATTGATTCTAAGCAATTCCAAGAGTGGTTGCTCTAATCAACACAGTATAAAGAATTTGTAATAATTTTTCATCAATATCCTTTAAAGTATTTATCAGATCCAAGAACGCCTCGAGTCAAAATTACAGGATTTAAAACGTAGCATCCGTGTCCGTAAAAAATATAAAAATCTTTATCTAAAAAGATTAAATTGATCTTCAAATGGCCCACAAAAGGATGCTCTATGAAAAGGCAGCAACAAAAATTTTTTTAAACTGCAACTTTTTTATAGGAGACATCTTTTTGTAAAATTTATATATATGAATGTATGTATAAATATATAGTTATTTCATTTTAAACGCGGAAATTATAAGTGCAGCTAAAACAAACAGATCTACGTACCGTGCGTTTGCATAACATCGTGATGACATACTTCTTACGTTTACACAGACTTAATTATAGACTAAGTAGCACTTCTTTAATATTTGATAAAATTACGTAGGTATGCATTATAACAACAATAAACGTACGAGTAGGTACATAAGCTCGTTTTCGATCTGGGAGCTTCGCGAATATCCAATCGCGGAAGCCGGTATAAGTATCATTTCACAAGTACAAACAAATTCTCTTTCTTTCTTATACCTCACAGTTGCAACAACAATGTTTCCCCTTTCCAAATCCAAACAACGTTTGAATTTGTTCGAACTTGCAAAATAACCGCGTTCTAAAAAGATCCAGGCCTTTCTTTTTGTAACAATTCAAAATATTATAATTTTTCTTAAATATATAAAAAATTTTTCTTAATTATACTTATTTCTATCTAGATAATCTTCAGTGATCGCTGAATTATTTTATTCCTTAATTAAACTACAATTGCATCAAATTTTTATATATCTCTTATTATAAAATTGTAGTTCGGAACTACACAATTACTCCTTTCCAATCATACTTTGTATCAATAATAGGCAAGTAGCCGTCGATTCTTCAATAAAGCTCTTTTTAAGTTGTTTTTTAAAGAACAAGCGTTTTTACGCTCAACAGAGATATTAATAAAAATAACCAACGAAGCAAAAACGTAATAGAGCTAGTGCGTAAACGATGAAGCACTTAGTTCAAGGTTTCATGATTTGCCAGATGTAGAAGATGCAGGAGAGAAAAAACCTAGATTAAATATCGAACACGAATTAATGGCCATTTCTACCAATGCAGATTAACTTTAATCTCAGTTTAACTTACTTTTTATCTTTTTCTAATTCTTAGAACTAGAAAAAAAATGAAGAGTGAATTAAACTAAGATTAAAGTTAATCTGCATTGATAGAAATGGCCATAAGCCAAATAGAATGGTCTAATAAGGAGCAACAGTGAAGGAAGTAAAAAAGAAGGAAGAGGACGATGTTGTGTGAAGATTCGTGGGATGCACGAATTTTCCGTTGAACGCAACCATACGTTTCATCGTTGGTAAATATGACTATCTTGATCGTCCTAAAAATTTTGGAAACTGAATCAAAGAGCTACAAAATCGACGACGAATCAATGAATCGAAAAAAATTTTTCCAAAATCATCGGCCATTGTGTTAACAATTGACATAGAATACAATTAAATCTGAATTAGTGAATTCAAGATATTAATAAAATTCATAAAAAGTTCGATGAATCAAAAGAAATATCCTATCTATCAATTAAAAGTTCACTCGGTTTTTCTTTGCTTAGCAGTACAAGATCTGTATAAGAAAAGACGAACGAACGGTTTACCGACACGTTAGTTTTTTTTGCTTATACTCTTAAATTTTGTACAATCGTTAATCTCAAATCCGATGAACATTACAACAAAGTGTAAAAGAAAGGCCTGTGGGAAGAAGGCGGTGTGTCTGACTAGTTTAAAGTACGTGCATATTATGCATACATATATTCTTGCTGCTGCGATAGCGTGAGAGTGTTCTGCGAGTCCAATTGTCACTTGCGCATTACTCACAACCAACTCTATACTCTGTGCGCGAGATACTTTAATTGTCTTCTGACCTGCACATTAATTAAAGCGCACGATCCGGGATAATTGTAGCGCATGGGCACATCCACGCGATTCCTCCTAGCCGAGCGGATCGTCCCCTGTTCGAAAACTGTGGTGTTGAAGCGCGAAAAAAAAAGCGCTTTTTCTCCGATTACTTCGTTCTAAGATCTGACAAGATATAAATGGGTGCGATACAACGTGACCCTCTTACACGATATTAACGATATTAGCAGGCCTCATGATACGTTAATGACACAGTGTCAGTTTCCCCGTCCTCGTTCAAGAGTTCAGAACTGTTTTCCCTCGCAAGCTGCTTGCCGACGCCCATGGTGCGCTCATCACGATGTTTTTTTTATCTCATCTTACTTTATTATCCCTGACCCTGTCCTCGTATGCGGTTACGCCGCACATTGTATTGTAGCGCTATTATAAAAGAGCCCGTTACCTTGCCGCGTACAATTTTATTCGCGATCGATATGCATGATAATGAAGTAACGAATGAACCACGTGAACGAATAACAAATTGTACAATTATTGCGATGACTCAACTTTCGCGTATTCGGCTGTTGTGGCTGAAAAGAGGATAGCTTTGACGGACACATGTCACGATTAGAAAAATAGAAGATCTACGCAACTTGCGTCTTGTCGCTGTCTGTAACTGTAGGCAACAATTTCGAGCACGTCACTTTCATTTTTCTTTGAGCAATCCTGTCGCGCAAAGATGAACGGAAACGTTTGCGAGCGCGTTTCCGCGGTATTTTCGTTGATAGCGTCGAGAGATCGTTCGGAAGAATATCTGTATGCACTTGTTGCTTTCAACACGATATAAACGATATTAAGTCGTCATTCCGAAACGACGTTAATCCTTAATTAATCGCGTGCCGTATGAATTAAAGAAGATTGTAAATTTGTAGTATACTCTATTTTTTCTCTCTCTCTCTCTTCTTTCTTAATACTTGATATTAAACCAGAGTAGCGTCATTTTAGTTCCTAATTTAATTAATTTCTAATTTAGTGATATTAGTAAAAAATGTGAAGTCATATGAGCCTACACGACTAAATCAAGCGATTAACCAAGGATTAAACAAGGATACCTCTGTGTCATTAATAAAGAAATCTAGAAAATATAGTCCTAAAAAAGTTTTCTTATCCCTGCAAAAATGGCAAAAAATTTTTTCACGATCAAACGAGAATTTAGCGAAAAAATTGTGCTGTGAAAAAAAAATGCCTAACTAAAACCAACTATAGACGATCTACAATTTCTTAGAATAGAAATCTGGCGCGTTCTGTAGTTCATAGTTTCTTTATGCCGTGCATTTTGACATATCTGACGTATATGTTCATATTTTTTAAATTCTTTTTTTAATATGTGATTCTTCAATCTTTTTGTATTACACGGCATATAAAATTGTAATTTTGATAGTAATATAACCATCTTGAATTTAAACAGATCCAGGAGCATAGGGAAGGAAGATTATATATATATATATATATATATACATATATATAACAAGTTGTGAAACAGCTATATAATACTTTTAACTGTGTTTGTTAATTTTACTTATATTCTGTATAGCTTAGAAAAAATTATAGATCATATATAATTTTACTCTATATTGAAAAAATCTTTTTTAAATTATGGTTATTAAATAGTATTATATTACGGACACTGTTAAAAATTCCAAGGAATAGTCTCTTTTTACAAGAACTTCATATAACGCTTTTTCATGTTGCGCATATATTTGCTTTTCCACAAGAGAAAGAGAAATAATATACTTTTCCTGGAACCTCGTAATAATTGTAACAAGAAGTATAGCGCACGATCATAAATCACTCAAAAAGATGATTAATTGAAGCGAACGTGCAAGTTAAAAGCGCGAATTTCCTAAAGTGTCGGATTCTCTGGGGGTTCCCCAGACGAACCTTATTCTTTTTGCAGATCGCGCTGATTTTAAATTATAGATCATCTAAAGTGGTATTTAATTTAATTATTTTTCGACAGTAATAGGCTGTCCGTCAATCTGGTCATTATATACATATGCCCACAAATATATAACGTATTCACATATAATCTATTTACTTACTTTAACTTATGGAGTAATATCGCGTCGACATCACGCATATAATATAAAAAAAAAAACAGTAACGCAGTACTGGTACATACTTTGGTGAACGAAAACGCCAATCTGACATTCTCGTCGCTCGAACGTATCGTGCCGCATGCATATGCATATCGCGCCGGATATACAAGCACAATCAAACAAGAAGACACCAGCTTGGGCGGAGGAATAGAAGATGCTTCCTTAAGAAATTTCCTTAAAGGCTCTGCG
Organism: Aphaenogaster floridana; assembly: GCA_003063835.1. Lineage (NCBI taxonomy): Eukaryota > Metazoa > Arthropoda > Insecta > Hymenoptera > Formicidae > Aphaenogaster > Aphaenogaster floridana. The sequence continues at coordinate 322,304 of NJRP01000131.1, read as the reverse complement.
AATTGCGTTTCTTGTGTATTCTATCATTTGTCTTCTATTATCTTACAGATACTTTGTGCATAAACTTTTTCTCTCAGTAATAGCTATTTAAGGAAGCGTCTTCAAATGTAAGAGAGCTGCGGAGCTCTTTTAGTAAGAAACGAATTTCCAATAATTCATTTTATCCCACACCAGTGATCTTCCTTTCTGCTTAGACCCAGTCTTATTTTTGAAGGATGAAACATTTCCTTTCAAAAGGAAAGTCTCTTAAATCTCTTCGTATTTCAATAAATGGACGTCATTCCGAAGTTGCAAAAGATCGCTGCTCAACACAGTTGATTCGCGTGAGTGTCGCAATTACATTCAAACGTATAACATCCCATTTTCTCACATGCACCACCGTATACCACAATCTTACAGTGTAGCACTTACTTCGTCCGTCTACGCAAATGGCAATAATCACCGTCGCGAAAAAGAGGAGAAAATCGAGACGATAGTGCATCTCTCTCCTCACCTCACTGAACTGTACTTGGCACAACCGTCACCTCTGTGTACTGCTCGTCCGACTGATTTGTTGCCGTCTGTGGTAGTGGCATCTTCTCGAGTCGCACGTAAGACGGTCCCGCCGAGGGAGGTGATAAATCCGCGATGGTGATATAGCTAGAGTTCAGTTCTTTCCTCTCTATTGCATCCGTTGTCGGCCAGGACAGAACGGGGTGCACCGCGTTGTCTTTGTTGCCGCTCTCATCGATGCCCTCCGTCACGTCTGCGAGCGACTCCACTTTCTCTTGATGCTCCTGCGGCTGCATCTCGTGTACGGAACTCGCAAGATTATACGAGGTTTCGCTCGTCGTGAAATTGTGCGGATCATGAAGCATCTTCTGCGGTAAAGATTCTTGATCAGCTTCCATAGCCGGCATCGTCATCCCCTCGGGAATTATCGATGCCAAGATATACTTTGGACTCGCCGAAGTCAAGGTGTTATTGATAGGGAAGGTCGGTGAGAACGGCATATACTCTTTCTTGCATAAATTCTGGTTATCTTTAATTTTAAAAGTGCCGCACATCAGATTGCTGTTTCTAGCTTGTATATGTTTGGGTATACAAGAAGGTAATTCGGGTATTTCGTCTATCAGACCCGCTTGAACATACGGCGTCGCCATTGTCGTCTTGTCGGGATTAATATGCGACAATATATCTATCTTTTTGTTCAGCTCGATAATCGACCGCATCTTGTCCAGTTCATCCATGGTCAGCTTCTCCTTTTCGAATTCATCTTGGAATTTGATCGATATCAGGGCATCACCGCTATCGTCGCTACTGTCATTATTGCTATCGCTACTGTTGTTGTCTCCATGATTACTATCATTGTTGTCGTCACCGTCTTTGCTGCTGTTACCGTCATCATTGTTACCGCCGGTGGTGTCAGCGTTCTTTCGCGGTATGAGGCTCGGATTGCTCAATAGTGCTTCCGAGGAAGACGGCATGCTGATATAGTTTGCGCTGGACCAACCGTGTTGCGATGACGAGTAACTCTTTGACATCGTGTTATCCGTTAGATTGGGCGTGGATCGCGCCAGCGATAGAGTCTCCTCGGAAACCGCCTCTCCAGAATCGCCAACTTTGATGTACGACTTTGACTCCCAGCAGGGCGTGACCTCTGCTAATGAAGCCGGTACCCGTGTAGTGCTTCTCTGTCGCAGATGGGTCATTTCTCGGACAGGCTGACCCTTCAACTTATCGGATGGCGTATGCACTGCATCTACCTCAGTGCCGCTATCACTGCAGACCTGGGATTCCGCCGTGAGCGAAGAGGTAACAGATTCTTGGCCGCTTGAACAGCCGCTCGAATCGGCGGATGGCTGCCGTATATGTGACTCGCTGATCTTCTCAAGCAGCTTCTGTAGCGAATAAGACAGAGCCTACGTTATCATACCGTATTTTTGTAGTTTTGTCGCACGAAGCTTCGATAAATAACTGCGAAGTATTAAAAAAAAAGTATCTTACCATATCTGGAGCAAGTCCGGGCGGTAGTTTTACCTCGACATCTCGCATAGCTCGACATTTTATCCACATTCTGCAAGAAAAATAGCACAAGGCATGTTGAAGTATAGAGCTAAAATGGCTGTAATTGGGTGAAATTTTTTTGTCGTAATTTATAGGAAGAATTATTTAAATATATAATTGTAGCTGTATAGAAAATTGCTAAAAAATAGAAATTTCTTTACCTCTTGAACATATACACGAGGCACGCGATGCATGCTGTGATGCTAAAGACACCAACCATCCATATAATAACCAATGCGACGTACGATAGCCCTGTTGTGGACAATATACATTTGCTAATTAGAATGATTGCTTAATAATATCCGCATCAAATGTGTGTGTTTGATATTATCACATCAGTTGATTAAAAATGAGGAACACAAAGGAACATACTAATTTACAGAAGATAGAAAACATTCCTGAAACAATGGCTGCGTTCAGCAGAAAAAACAGCTTTGCAATCGTTGTAAAATTTTTTAATATGATTGGTTTATACATTTAGATCCAGGAGGAACTAAAGACAAGAACCAATCATATTAAAGAATCTTACGAAGTTGCAAAGCTTCTTTTTCTGTTGAACGTAGCCATTGAATAAAAAAACAGATGAAGAAAGAGTCCGACTTGGTCTTGCGAGTCATATAAACCAGCTATGCAATTTATATCTAAAAAAAAAACTATATTATTTCTTATCGTAAAAAAATATTAAACGTTCAGTTCTCGTCTTTTAAATGAATATTACTTTCATTTATACTCACAAATGTTAGCATATATCATGAACATGTATATGTAAATCGCGGAGTGCGATATGTTCAATTTTATAAAAAAGCAAACACGTCCATATAAAGTAGTATTAGTCGTAATCTGTTTTGTGTTTGGTTTCTTTAACATTAAATAATATAAAAATACCGTTATTGTAACAATTTCCCTCCCCAAAATCGGACCAAGCTCCTTTTAAAATCTCGTTGCGACTATTGACGTTAATAGCCCTAACCCGGAACTTGTGCTTCTGCTCTCGGTGCTCGACGTTCTGGCAGTCGGGAATGGGCAATTGCACTTCTGCAATATGAACAAAAGCATTATAATCAAGCTTTCGTACTCTTCCCTATTCTTTTAGCCTTCCTTTTCACTTCTCCTTGTGCAACTATCATTACTTTATCATTTCACCATTCAAACGGAGAAATGGAGATAGAATAGGGAAACATAGAATAATTTGGGAAATATGTTAAATTATATTTGAAAAGAATATATCTCTCTTAGTTTAGTTTAGTTTAACTACAAATTTTTTTACTAGTCTCACCTGTTCTGCTGACGTTCTGAATCATGCCATTTCCGTACTCTATTTCGTAATACATGACCAATACTGGACCGGCTGGTTCTTGCGGTGGATCCCACTGAATGATCACTTGGCTGGAGTTTATGAAGCGCACTAAGGGAATATTGATTTTGCCGGGCACACCAATTCTCGTCATCTCATTTATCGTCAATGACTTTTCACTGCACTTAACGGTACAAGCGGAGACTCTAATAGGATATTTCGTATACGGCTTTAGATCCGTCAGTTTGATATAATTTGCGTCCTCCACTTTCTTGACTTGATCGTTGTAATAAACTTCATAATATCTGAGCACGCCATTCATCGCCATCGGCTTTTTCCATGAGATAAACATTGTCGTATTGGACACGTCAGTGATTCTCACGTTTAATGGTGGCGTGCTGGGCGCCGCTTCGAGAGTGGTATTATACAAAGGATCACTACGCAGACCCTCACCGCTCTTCGTTAGCACCGCGATATTAAGCATGTATGTGGTGTAGGGCATTAGATTGTCGACAACACCGTGTATCGTATGTGCATCCGCTTTGATGGTACTATTAAGCATAGGACCCTTGCAGTTGACATTCAACGGCGACTTTATGGGACAGTAGTAAATGTTGAAACCCTCGATTATCCCGATGCGATCCGAACAATCAAGCTTCCAACCGACTTCGATAAAGTGCGACCCAATGCGATTAATCCACACAGACTTCATTTTGCCGAGCACCTTGTTATGAATTACTGTGCATGACGACCATATCATGCCGCTGCTACCTCTCTCGGTATTGACAGAAATTGCAAATTGGTATACCTTGGACGGATCTGGCACAGTTATATTATAGATCGTAGTATTTTTAGAAACATGCACCCAGTCCAAGTAACCCTGTAAACATATTGTTTAACGTTGCGTGAACTTCAAACTTGAACAAAAAAATATTCTTCGAATAATAAAAAAAAAAGTATTAGTACATACGGTACACTGATAAGGACGATCACGCTCGTTGTCGCACCAAAAGATCGTATAATTCGTGATCTTATTGTCCACGAACGGCGGCTTCCAGGATAATTCATATAGTCCATTTTCGAAGGCGATTTTCGTGAACGCTATCAGTTCACGTGGTACTGCGAGAAAAATAACGCATTAATTGTTACATGTACTTAAATCTTTCTTTACATCTACCTTCTTAATATACCCACTTTCATTCTGACTTGGTATGTATATTCTCGCACGATCACTATTAGGGCCGACCTCGTTCGCTGAGATGATCTCGAATAGATAGTTTTTGAGGCCGATTCCTTTCAACTTAGCGTATGTTCTGGTCGTTTCGCTTGGTGTGAGCGTCATTCGCTTGATGTTGTAGCCATCGTTTTCCACGTGAATAATTTGATATTTAAAATTATCGCCGTTCTCTTGGTTCTGCGGTATCGCTTGCCAGTACAAGTATACGTCTCTGTTTCCATTATTCTCAGCAATTTCAAAGCTACCGATGTCAGTTCGCGGTGCAGCGCTAGGCACTAAAATCAAATAAGAGAACATTTAATGAAAGATAAATAATTAATCATAACCTCTTTGTAGTACATAATTATATTAACAAAGCATAAAACGGCAATTAAGAGTCAAGGGCTGGCGAAAGTGCCCAATAGATAAAATATAATGTCCTTTAATAAAAAATCATGATATAACAATAAAACCGGACGTTTTATTGTTACATCATGATTTTTTATTAAAGAACATCGGTTTTATTGTTATATCATGATTTTTTATTAAAGAACATTATATTTTATCTATTGGGCACTGTCGCCAGCGCTTGACTCTTAATTGCCGTTTTATGCTTTGTTATTTGACCTTATCGAGAGTCAATTATTTATATTTATTATATTTATTTATATTATTTATATTTATTTATATTTATTATTTAATTATATAATTATATTAATTGCAATTATATTAAATAAATTATAAAGAAAGACATAAAAATATGATAGATTCTCTTTCTAATTCATAAATTTACTTACATTTTGGCGATGTCCTGAATGTAACAACACTGAATTCACTCCATCGATCCGGTCTTGTAGCTGTCGAGCTTTTTAAATAAATGCGAACATCATATACTGTGTTAGCGTACTCCAACCCAGTAAGATTATAAAGCCACTGTTCCCTAGTCTTAGGATGTGTAATATTGATAACCTACAAACAAGGGGAAAATAAGTTTGATCAAGATTATCATTGTTTATCGTAAAATTGATTTATTTTTCAATAATTGCAATCGATAAATTATCTAACATAATAAAAAATATCACTTGTAGTGCTATAACAATCAATATGATTATACCTTCCAATCTTTTTCATGATCCCACTGATGTTGATACATAATTTTGTGATGCACACCGACTGGAAATGTCGCCATCGGAAAAGGGAGTTCCCAGTATAAAAGTGCGCTGTCTGACGTTTTGTTTATTAAAGTGAGATTGAAGGGTTTGGCCGGAATAACTAAAAACAACAACACAATTACTCTTAAATATCAAATGTATTAAAAAATTGTGTAACGTTTCTCATTATTTATTGCAAGATATTTTCATATAAGAAAATATAAATAGCCTGCATAAGATTTACATACCGTTAGGATAATGTTGAATGCGATATGTAAAGTTGACGTTTCCAAAAGCATTAGTCACATTCAGTATGAAAATATAAAATGAATACGGTTGCCTGTATATTGGATCGGAATATATGTCCCACGTACATGAATTCTCTGCCGTCATTGCAAGTGGACAGTAATACATTGTTTTTAATCTTCCAGGTAATTGAAACATTAAATCGTATGTTGTATGGACGAAATTATGTTCTGGTTCCCATGTGCAATTGATGTTCTCCCAATTATAGGAGACACAGTCAAAGTTTTTAGGTTTTTGAGGTGGATCTGTAAAATAAAACAGATAAAATAAAATATTTTACATAATAAACATGTGTTTTTAAAATACTTAATTAATTTTCAAAAATAGTTTCAAATATTTGCCAGATATTAATAATGATAACAGACGCTTGAAATTGTGTTTGTAAACATTGCATATCACGATTTGCTTTGTATCAAAATTCTAAGTTTATTTTCATTGGTATAAAACTCTCAAATTCTATTGCTTTTAAGATTGCGAACACTTTATATATAATATACTGTCTTTAAAATTAAAAGTCTATTAAATAAACATAAATATATGATATAAATACGTTTCACATAAATGTATTATATAATTTGTATAAAATTTAACTAAAATGTTATATAAAATTTAATTCAAAGTAATCTAACTAACTCTTAATATTATACTGTGTCCGTTTTCTACTATCTAGTTATCTTTATTCTAGTTATCTTTATTGTCGATGATAGTGAAACGATTTCTAAGACGTGTGCATGTCAAACGATTTACTCATAACTCTAATGAAAAGAGAATCGATGCACTGTGCTGTCCCCGCAAAACATCGTCGGGTCGTACTGATAAGGATTAATGTATACTTCTACTGGATATGTAGATAGTCATATTTCAGATACGTATAATTGTAAATAGTGCAAGATGTATATGCTTTCTCGATACTCTCAAATTCTTCAGATTACCAAAAGTATCTTTTTTAATAGAAATAGAATAGCATATATATACAAAATGCCTCAGAACTGATGATACAACCAAAAAGCTGATAAAAAATAAGACGAAAATGTAGAATAAAATTCATTTCATACGAGACTTTGCATAAAAAAATTTTATTCCTCTTATTTCGACTCATTTTTTCACGAGAAATCGTTTCTTTCTGTTATTCTATCAATTTGAGAAGACCCACTAATATAATAAAATATACAAAAAATAATTCAAATAAATATGATTACTTACATCCAATTACAACCTTATTAAGACAAACTGCTATATAGTCGGTGTTGTTTACTTTCAATTTGCAATTGTACATGTCATCGGAGGCTGGTGGTGCTTTGATGAACAGCTCTATTGTTGTTTCATTAATTACTGTGACGAATTCCGACTCCAGTTCTTGATCATTACGAAAGAATCGGAGATCACCCGCATCTTTACCAGGATAGTCACGATCTACGATCGTTTGATTCAACAAACAGAACATTCTGAGTGGTTTACCATGTTTGATAACGATATCACCTTGTGGCCATGTCCCTACAAAGAATAAGGTGAAATTTACAGTACTACAGTATTTGAGGTAGAATAAAAAATATTTGTACTTTAATTATAAAAATTCATAGATTAACGAATATAAGAGTAAACTCTTTAAATAGAATAAAAAAATTGAATCAAAATTTATATATGTTGTACAAATTTTGCATCATAAAAGATAAATGATAATGACGTGAGAATACAATCCAATAGAGTTGGCAATTTCGCTGTGAACTGTACAGCTCGCGTATTAAATATAGCTATATGCATTTAGCTCGACACTAGAATTCCAAAAGGAGAGATAAGACATATGTTTTATTTATAATCCTAGCGTACCAGCGGTACGAATGTAAGAGAAACAGAAAACAACAGCTTTTATCTCTGCTTTACAATGCATATACATGTACATCCGAATATATCGAAACGTGCATTATGTACACATAATGGCGAAAATAAAACGTGTCAATTTAAATGTTAGTTCTAATAACTAATTCACTAATCGCTAACGCGTAATATCCAATTCGTGAATAAAACGTGTCGTATATTTGTTCGTTGATTGTATTTATGTGCATATTTGAACGAAACTTACATCCCGGTGTACTTAATCCAACTGCGCAAGTGCGGGCTGTACACTGCGTCGCACAAAATAGACAGATTAAGAAAGGAAAATAGATTCGCCATCTCCTCCACGAAGAGTTTGTTATCCAATCGGTCATCATTAATCCTAATATTTGATTGAAACCATATCTCGTTATCGAGAATGTATCCGCTACATGAGAGTATCTCATCGCGTCACTTCTTCGCGTAGAACTGTGACGATTTCGGTGGTTCATTATACTTGTATCACGTCCACGATCACAAGGAGCGGCGGGACAATCGAATTCTTTTTGCGACGTGCACAGATCAGTTGAACAGGCATTATGGGATAGTGAAGTGTCCTGTGGCAAGCGAGCCACACTATTAGGCTCGTCCTCCAGCGTTGTGACGATATCCTTTTCAAAAAGGACGGCATTAGCGGTGTTGGATGCGTCGCAGCATGTTGCAAAATTGTCGCGAGCGACGGGGTACGATTCCAACGTGCTGGACACATCCAGTGCAGACCGGCATCCAGCATGTCTCGATGTGGCGTCTGGTATGTGCGATGGACACCGATCCATTTCTCCAGGTACTCTTATCGATCGCGTATCGATTGACGGCATTTTGCACTTCCGTCACTGAAAGATAAATAGTTTCAAATGAAAATAAATCTTAAAATCGTACATGAATACAATACATCAATACATCAAAAATGTTAAAAAGATCATCAAACCAAGCACCGATTAAATCCTTAAAAAAAAACACAAAGAATTTTTGCAAAAGATTTTTTCATTACAGTTAATTTTAAAAGTTAGGTTACTAAAAATTGAAGTAACAATGTTGTAATATCGAGTTCGTTACATTCACAAAAATTGACGGGAGCAGAGAAAGACCGCCGTTGCTTGTGAACCGTGTTCAAGCTAGGACGCAACTGACTACCAGTGGTCTAGGAAACATACGAGGAATGTAGAGGGACAAGCTGGAGGAAAATACATGAGCAAACACGTGGAGAATTATGTGCTTCCAATAAGTCGTTATTATATTTCGTCACGTATCACGGCTATAATGTAAACACAGTCTCGCAACGATTAATATTTGCACGAGAAATCTTGACGAGATATGTATGTAAATATAGGTTGAATGTCCCCAATTCGATGTTCCGAAAATCGAAATGCTTCGAAGATTGAAACTTTTTGAAAAAAATATTCAGAAAATTCAAAATCGAAAGCGAAAGATAGCTATTATTTGTTGAGTTTACGTTAATAAAACGCCTTCATCAGCGTAAGTTGTCTATGTTGTCTACTATCTATTTTCTTTATTCTTTGTTCTTTGTTAGAAGATATTGTTGAAAATCTCAAAAAGACGTGCTATGAGTAACAGTAATAAGAAGAATAGAAATCATTTCACACAATGCCTCCTAATCCCCTCAGAATCCAGTTCGTTAACCTTTCCTGACGTTCCTTCTTAAGATGATAACAACATTGATGATGTACTCTCTATTTCGAGCTACATTTACTTTTACTATAGTGTTTGTTGCATTTATATTCCTTTGAAAAAAAGAATATCATGCTTTCTTGGTAAATAAAAACAAACTTTTCCGGAAATCCGACTTTTATTTCCATCTTTCTTCAACTCCAATACACACACATGTTACGTATTTTAAAATCCAAAACATTTTCGGTTTGTTGGATTAGGGATGCTCAATTATATTTAATACTATTCACAAATCTTTTCTGCATTCGAGTAAGATATAAAGAAGATATTTAGCAAATTAGAAAAAATACTTAACACTAAAACTACCACCGCCGGTCAAATGACCGTTTTTAAACTTTTGATTAAAAATTCTGCATTCAATGTTATCGCTTTTCCCAATTGATTTCACGATTTTTCCTTAATAAACATATAATCAATTTTTCAATATCTATCTCTCTTCTTCTTTCGTTTTTTATGATAAACATATTACCTGAATTTAATTGAAAAAAATAAAACTTTTATTTAAAAACCGGTCATTTGATTCGGTAGAAATAGGTATATATATAAATTGTCGGTAGCTTTAGTGTTAACGATATGAATCGAGATTGATAAGCTCCTTTCTAATACTTCTTGTAAAAAGAAAATTTTAAATAATATATAGAAGTATAAAAAATTATATGTAAATCGAAATCGATTTTACGTTAGTTTTCATTGGCATCTTCATTGTTTGTATGGACTTCTTATCGTTTTTATTAATATTTTATAATTTTTATTAACATTTTATAGTTAGAATGTGTAATTTAGCTTATGCTTATAGAATGTATAGTTTTAATATGTTTTTCATTTTTAGTATAAGCTTTCGTAAATGTCAGAAAAGAATATTGCAATGGAATATGATAGTAAAGGCCCAGACACAATGCTAGGTGATAGCGACAGGAACAGAGAATAACCACAGTCAGATTTCAACCTATCAGAAGCCGTGTATTAATGACTGTGCATTGATACACAGTTTCTGATAGGTTGAAATCTATTGCCTGTGATTATTCTCTGTTCCTATCGCTATCGCCCCGGATTGTGTCTGGGCCTTAACTGCATAATTAGGAAATTTTCGATCGCACTTGCGCGATCGCAAATGCATTATCTATTCTGATACGTGCAAGGACTATTTTCAATTTCTTTTCTTATTATTAGATGTAAACATATCAAGAAATCATATAGCTCAAAACGTGTAAGAAATAATATAAAAAAGTTTTTCCTAAAAAAATAAAAAAATACAATATTTTAATAATTTTCAAATATGTCTCTTTAAAACTTTTTTATTGTTTATCATATTTTTACGTTTATTAAACATAGATATTTAATAAACGATGTTTTAACAAAGATTTACTAAATGATCATTTTTAGAAATGTTTATATGTATATTTTTCCATTAATTTCAAATGAAATTTAAAAATAAAAATAGAATTTTAATTTAAAGTTTTAAGTTTAGTAAAATACAAATATATATGTATAATGCATATAAAATGTGTATGCACGGAAAGAACGGTTTTGCTGAAGTACCTAAAAATTTAGTTGCACCATCCAAAGTAATTATGTAGGACGCTCAAGCTGTTTGCTAGGATGTCAAAACTTTTTGCAGCATTGTCATTATGCTTGAGCGTCCTACATAATTATTTTGGATGGTCCAATATAAATTATTTTCAGATCTGTATCTGGCTAAATTTTTAGATACTTCAGCAAAATCGTTCTTTCTTTGTGTTCATACGCATGTATGTATAAAGATTACAAGTAATAAATAATGTAATAATTACTCAATGTTTTTAATTTAAAAAATTCCGAATTTGTTAAAGAATCTGTTGTTAAAAAATAATGTTTGAAAAGAATATAAGAGCTCATATTTTATTTTAAAAAAGAGTTTGAAGTCATTAATCACGAACTAAATTATTCATAATGTGCATTGCATAACACGTCGCGATAGGAAACAACATTTCCACAAATATGCAAATGACTCTTTACAAACACGTTATTACTAGCATGAATGTAACAGGAAAATTCATCGTTATTTCTTTTTAGCTCCGAATCTTTTTTTTTCTATCCCTGAATAATAACTTCACAAAAAAAAAGAAAATGTCTCTACTGGTATATAGTATTAAATATTGTTCTTTCCTACAGGCGTCCTACAGCAAGAAATATTGCGCAATATTGCAACAACTGGCGAACTTTCGCGTAATCGTATTTAATTGATATTTTAATAGAATAATCCAAACTCCAATTTTACTGGGTAAATTAAATACGCGACGGGAATGATTCTGCGAAAATTAATTTTTTAATTATGCAGGTGCGAAAGTTAAAAAATTGGTTTTCAGAAATAATTTTAATTCGCTCTCATAAAATTTATAATCCACATTAATCTTTTAATGTGGAAGATTCGTCTGTAAAATATGTATTCCATATTAATCTTTTAATGGAAAAAGTTCATTGGTAGGATTTATAAACCAGATTAATCTTTTAATGGAAAAGTGTTTGTAGAGAGAAAGGAACACGGAGTGAATATTTCCTCGAAAACTTACTCCTCACTTATATTGCGTTGTGCATCTCGAACTCCGCATTTCGATCGCGGTCGCTCAGTCCACAACGATAACAGGTGCATCATCGGAATATCGAATATATATATGTATCACGAAATAGTCTCGGTCCGGAACTGATAACGGAAGAATCTTTCGACGAGTTTCCTATTTTTAGTTCCGATGGCGGAGATCGTGGCTGTACGTTTCTCACCGTTAAGCCCGTATCAGACTACGCATTGGAAATTGAAGATTGAGAATTGGAGATTAGAATTCGACCAATCAGATAATCTTAATCTTCATTCTCTTCGTTCTGATCAGTCGAATTCTAATCTCCAATTCGCAATCTTCAATCTCCAATACGCAGTCTGATACTTTACGCACCTTCGACGCGAGTTCCGCGCCGCGATTTTTCCGTGCCCGCGACGGAATTCAGCGGCAATCGCGTGGAAACGAAGAGAAAGAGGCGATCGATATTCCGACGTCGTCGTCGCGAAAACAACATCGGCTCGTATTTGCGGAGTTCAGGAGCTGGTGCGAAATCGAGGAACGGTGTGCACGCTTTATCTCGCCAATAAATCGATCGCCGCCACTTTACTCGACGCTCATCGCGCTCTATTCTCGCGGATCGGTTATCCGCGCTCTGCTCGCAGCCGCTTGAGCTACGGGGCAGATCGCGGAATAATAAAGAAAACTGATAAAGAGCAGAGTTCTTCGTTTTAATCGCACCGCGTCGCGTCGCGCCGCGATTACGATTCGTTTGTTACTCGTATCCACGCATTGTTCGCACTTCGACCGATCGATCGAACACTCCGCGAATTATTCGCATTGCGATTTTCGGATCAGACATCCAGAAATACGCGTTGTGTTTGCTGAAACCTACCGAGCTTTGACTGTATTTAATTCTCGGTGTTTTTAAAATTCGGAAAATTATCGGCATTTCTACATTCTTGCACGGAAAAAACGATAAGGTTGCCACAACCACAATTCGTACAACAAACATAGTGAATGTTGAGACAAACATAGTGAATGTTGAGACAAACATATATAGATGCACCAAAACAAAACAATGTGAATGTGACAACCACAGGACGTGGCTGTACCAAATTGTGGTTGTGGCAACCTTATTGTTTTTTTCCGTGTGGGAGTTAGATTAATCGTTCTAACTGAAAAGGCAATCATCACTATCTAAAAAAAAGAGATTTGTTCGACTTCAAGATATTTCAATCTTTTGAAAAGAGTAGTGGACGACAAAAGAGTTTCAAGATCTTGTCTTGTCTTGATTTTTCAAATTTCTTGTGCTTGATGAAATCGAGACAAGACAAGATTTATACTTGAAGATCAAGATAAGACAATAAAAATAAATCAAGATTCTTGATTCTTGACAACTGAAATTACAATTATATTATATATATATATGTAAATTATATATATATGTATATCGGTTATTTAACACTATACACTATAATCATGCTGAGATCCCCCGTCCATTCTCAATTTTAAATAATTAAACGCAAAATTGAAATTGGTAAAAAAAAAATAAATTTTTTAGTTTCATTGAAAACCTAAGTCTCTTCTTATTTTGAATATAGGAAGTCTTTAATGTTCAAATAATAATATTGTACAGGAATATATTAAAAATATATTGTGTGTGCTTTATACATAATACCAAATAATACCAAAATCTGAAAGAAAAAGAAATTGTAATAATTAAATCTTAATAAAGCTTAATACTTAAGCCGTATTTTAATAAATTTTAATAAAACATAAATGTTTAAATAAAAATGTTTATGTAAAATTATAATAATATTTAATGCAAGACAATACCTTAATGTCTCTTAATATTTGATATTCATATCTACTCTTACCAGTAATATAATTTTATGTTTTAATAACACTTTGTAAAATTTTTTATTTTTTCTTTTCTGTGTATTTAGTGAACATTTTTTTCGCAAAAATATATTTTTTCGATAATTTTTATAAAAAATTTCAAAAATAATAAAATTGGAATGTTGTAAATAAATATTTATAGACATTATAAAAGTATCAAGTATCTTGCAGGAATATTGTAAGAATCAAGACTCAAGATAAGATATTAATTGTCAAGATCAAGACATAATAATTCTCGATTTTGAAAAATCAAGAGAAGACAAGTATGTCCGATTCTTGTCTTGTCTTGAATCCATCACTATAAAATAATAAAAGATAAGAATAAGAAGAGATAAAAATAATAAAAGAAAAAATAAAGTAAAAAGAAGAGAATTAAAATTGAATCTTTTCTCAATTTATTTTCAGGTATGAAGAATCGTTTTTCTGAACTGTGCCAACCCTTTCTAAAATGTCGCGATGCAAATTCGAAGCAGTATTCCATGTCGTCGTATAATGTTTCTCATAGATAGATGATCGGTTGCATGTACGTAACGCGTGGTAACCAGCGTTGATAAGGCGATTACAAGAAAGGCTCTGTGTGTACTCTTGTAATTAATTTTTATTATCATCAAACTTATTGACACTTTCATGACCGATGACGTCGTATTACGTTTCTGTTTTCAAAGCCGGCGGAGCCGGCTTGACGTAATACTTTCGTGAACTTAAGCTGACGATAAGAGCGGCCCCCGGTCGCGTGTGTATTAAGGCCGGTTCTACTATAGAGTCGTAAACCGTAAGAAATTGAGTCAATCATAGTTGATTATTCTCCTCACATTCGACTGTGATTGATCAATTTCTTACGGCTTACGACTCTATTGTAGAATCGGCCTAAGAACATTCTATCGAACTTATTCGGCGGCGCTTTAAAATAATGGCAGCGAGGCGCCGCGCCGTCACGCATCGACGCGCAAAGACATGTCGCTGCAAGATGAATTACGAAACGAGATAAGTTTCCACCGGAAGTCGGAGTTCGTGGAAGCGCGCGGAGATGCATCGCTCGTTTGTACACACATTTCGCAAATAGCGCAAATCGGATTAAGAGCCGCGTCCGCTCGGCGATTTCGCGGCGGACGCTTTCCGAGGAAAGCGCGGCCGCCCCGCGCCGCCCGTGTATTTATATCTCCGCGCGAGCGCTCGCGGAATGACAGATTTCTCTAAAAAAAGAGAGAAAAAGGCCGCCCGCGAGGGGCCGTTCGCGGGAATTCGCTTTCCGCGGCTGGTCCACGCGGCTGGCGACGGCAAAGTATCGGCAGCGGCCGACGAGAACGGTGATATACATATATAATATATATCCTCCTCGCAAGCGTATCGTTATCGCCGTTGTTTGTCCGCGACATTTCTTTTTTCGATTTCGATTACCATCAGATTACACGTGGCGAATGTAGCGATATCATCTCCGCTCGCGACGCACGACAGGTCGATCTCGTTCTCGAGTATCTATTTTTTAGCGTAGCGGCTTAACATCGGTGCTGTTGCAACACAGTCTCGTAGCATCCGAAAATGTTGTATCGGCATTTCGGATCGCCGATACAACGACTCACAAATCCTTTCAACGACTCCTCGATACTTCGATGTTCCCTTTAGAGCCTCGAGAGTATCGCTCCATCATCACCGATCAAAAAATCGATCACTAACCCGTGAAGCTATATCGTTAAGCTGTACCGTGAAGCGTACCATAAAGCTGTACCGTGAAGCTATACCGTGAAGCTGCACCGCGAAGTTACATCGTGAAGCTACACCGCGAAACTATACCGCGAAGCTACACCGTGAAGCTGTGCCGTTTGAACGAGACTCCGTATGCTTTTTCGAAAGAGGATGTTAATTGCCAAATTAATCGTTGAAATTGTTGAATTGCCAGCAATTGCAAGAAATGATCATTCAGCAGTATCGCTTCCCTGAATACCAATCGTTTCGTTAGAAATCGTCAACGACTCGTTCAACGCGATACTTGTTCTCAAACGATTTCACGAGATCCTAAGAAGAATCACTGCTACAAGCAAATAAGTCTCAGTAATATCTTCTTTTCTCCGATATGTCGAGATATCAAGTAATGATGCTTCGACGATTTGCAATACGACAAGATAGGAGACTCGAGAGCGATCTCTGATAGAAAATTGGTAAACTTTATCGCATGTTATATAACATCATGTGATATATAAATATATAATATAATTATGCAACATCATACACCAAACTTCAAAAAGCGCGATGCTCCGTATATTACGAACATTCATATATTGGTCCATATATTTCCAGAAATTTTTTGTTTTTACCCCCCCTACACAATAGCGGAAAGTAACGCAAATACTACTATAAAAACGGTTTGTATCTTTGAAGAAAATGGCAATTAAAGTGTTAATTTTTGTAAAAACTTTAATTTTGTTTTTCATTTAATTACACGTTATGGAAATTAATATAAGTCAGAAATTAATATGAGTCAGAAGAAAAGAAATAAAAACACCTGCCGAGAATGTTTTACGGACAAAATTATTCTTGGATAAAATTATTAGCACAACCGACGAAATATATGTGTTCTTATTGTTAATAAAATCTGTCGTCTTTTGTTAAATAAGGCGAGACAATAGGAGATTCTAATTTATTTTTTTATTATTTCGATTGGTTTTTACGTTACAAAAAGTAGTTACAAAATAGGATAAAAGTAAAGAAACAATATTAGAGGAAAGGACAATTGTGCTAAATTTATATAAACAAGTCTTATTCAGAAATTAAAACAGGTCCTTACTCCGCGAAGCGTTATCAAAAGATTTCAAGACAAAAAATTTTTGAAAAAATGAGCGGAATGATCGTTTATGCAAACTAAACAATTGTGTTAGGAAGGAAAAGAAAGTTGTAAACACGGTGAGAAAAAATCCTAGAGCTAATGCGTCGTTGATTGCTGTACAGATAAGTGAAAAACAGTCAACGCGTTAAAAAACAAAAGCATTTCAAAACAGTTCGCAAGGTTCTTCATGAAGCCGAGTATCTATAATGTGAGGATCGCTCGAAGAATACCTTTCATATGGAAACATATTTTGCAGTTTTTATTTCTTTCTTGACTATATTCATTTATGTTAATTTGTATAATTTATAATTAAATGTACAAGAAATAAAAATGTTTACAAAAGTAAACGATTTTCTGATCATTATATTTATTTGTAGAGCATGGTAACACGCTCGCATATATATGTATATATTTTTTTCTTATTTTTAATCATAGGGCACACAATTCGACCGTTGGAACCTAGATTTGCCGTGTAAATCCAAACGACGATAATAAAAAAGTTAGGCAAAAAATGAACGCCAGGTCGATCAGTAATGTAACATCAATGTCTTTGAAATAGAAGTGTAACATAGATTAGCAGTAACGTATATTTACATATGTACAGAAAACGCTGCAGACAAGCAATCTGCGATTCGCGTCGGACGCGAAGCCGGGCATTTTTGGTTACAGGATTCGAAGAGAAAATGTCTTCGGAAGCTGGTCGCAATAATTTAATAAGATATCTGCAAAAGATGAGATAGTACTCGAGTGAGATACGTTTAAAGCGAGACGTAACGTTTGCAACGATCCAATTAACGGATATACTACCGTTCGGTCAGCGCGAGAAGGCCCGACCTTTTAAAGCCATGCTTTCTTGAAATATTCTGAACCCTTTGCGACCTTCAAATGCGTGAAACGCGAAGCCGACACCTCGATCGCAATAATCGAAAATGCTCTCGAAAAATGAGATTGCATTCGGGGAGATATGTTTAAAGCGAGACGTATAACTTTACGATCTAATTAACGAATACGTTATTGTTTGGTCAGTGCGAGAGAGCCTGATTTTTCAAACCAATGTTTTCTTGAAATATTCTGAACCCTTCGCGAATCGGCTCCACTGTTGGAAGTATCGATTAGCGGCCGACGAACAATAACAGACTTTCGCTAACTACAACTGACAAATCGACTGTTATTTCCTTTGTGTTTTTTACACTGTAAAAAAAGGATGTAATATTACTTCACTATTTTTGATGGAAACTTACAAAATCACATATTTTTACAATAATAATTGTTGTAAAAATACATGAGTTTGTTACGTTTCCATTATAAATAATGATACTTTTACATTTATTTACATATAATTTTTACACTTGTCCTGTAATTTTACATACTTTTTTTACAGTGTACGAAACATGTCGTAATTCTGCGAGAGATAAAGGAACATAAGAACCTCGTTGCGGATTCGAAGTATTCTAATGATAAAAATAAGAAAGGGAATTATATTCGATGCATAATTATAATTTCAAATCTACTTTCTTCAAAGATACCAATCGTCTTATGATAGTAATCGTGCTGCGCCGATATTTTTCTTCGTCACTGTGTATAGGAAACACCTCGTAGTATATAGAATTCGATTACATACGTGAAATTGTATTCTCACCGTGAACTCCGACTCCGAACGTTTAAGTTACCGTTAGTATTCGATGTTCGATGCTTGCATACTCGCGAATCGAATACCGAAATGAGACTGAGCACAGGAAAGGTTTCAATGAAACTAACAACTTGTAACCCGCACGAAGACTGTAACCAGAAGAATTAGGTTTTCGTGTACAATAACAATAGGACCGGAACGGATCTTCGATGGTTGATGAGGATGGAAAGTAGCCAATGAAAAGCGTTCCGCAACGATTAAGAAAACACAACGTGGAAATGGGGCGCATCCTCACCGAGGATGCGCACCACCACTTACAATTAGGAAAGAACAAAAGGATCATCTGTCCCTCAAATTTGTCCGTATTCCTTGACATTTCATGTTTTGTTCTCAATGCTGATGTAATACAGAAACCGGAAAAAAAACTTTAGAGAATCGTGAGAAGAGCAAACGAGAAATGCTCCGGCTGCCTATTCAGGATCGCATCCACAAAATGTTACGCCTCTAATCTGAATCTTCATAAGATTTACCTTTAAAATTAGCCTCCTACCAGCGCTAAATGAACTTTAACATATTGCAAGATTAGATGCTAATTAAGTGGTCAAGTCCGGAATTGGGTACTCGAAGCAGAAAACTGAATACATAACGGAAAAGCTGACTCAACGTTAAGTTAAAAATAAATATCCAATATATAAATTGGAGAAATAAACACGCCAGAATTCTGAATAGATGCTAATTAGGTGTCTTAAGAAATAATTAAAATATATATCGAGATATATCGAAAATACAGTATTTTTCAAATAATGTTATATCATAAAAATCAACTGCCTCTCTCTCTCTCTCTCTCTCTCTTGCAGTCTAACCTACAAGAAAGTAAAATATCAAATACTACTTTGTTTTCAGTGTTGAAATATTAATAATGAGGTTCATTATTAATATTATTTTGTATTTCGACACTAAAATACTAGAAATAAATAATAGAAACTTTCCGAGATCTAACTTCCCAGAAAAGATCATGGACTTCGGCTGGAAAATCTAGAAAATCTAACCGTATCGAAGTACTAATACACATGTGAATCTCATTATTAGTATTTCGACAGATTTTCTACATTTTTCAACCGAAATCCATGATCTTTTCTGAGAAGATCTCGGAGTTTTCCATATGGGATTTTGCGGCGATGATAGCTAATTATTTGCTTTGTCGTTGTGAGCTTCGTTTTCTTGTTTGTAACACTAGCATCTTCGAAAGGTTTCTGAGAAAAACGCAGTTGGGAGTCATAACAAAAAAAATGTCAAAAGAGATGATGTCAAACATGCTCTACAACAGCTTACAATGTGCACCCTTGCAAGAGATAAAAATCAGGTAGAAGAAAAAAAGGAATAGAAGAGAACTTCAAAGATTTTAACTAATAAAGACAAATAAATATCATAGATAAAATATTATCAATTTGCACTTATTTGTATTTTTGTTATATAATTTTTTTAGCACAATATATAGGCTTATATTCGCATATATATATATTTTTTTTTTTAATCGTAGGGCACACAGTTCGACCGTCCAAGACAAGACTTACTGTATACCCAACAATCATAATAAATAATTAAAATTAATTAATTAATTACTCATATTATATTTTATATATATATATATCTCATCTTATATCCTTTTTTACATATTTTATATATTTTTTTCTATATACATTTGGAAATTTTGTATTAAATTTAGCGTGTCCCAAACGATCCATTCAAATTTTTGTGTTAATTTAACGTAATTAATAATTTAAAGTAATACAAAAATATTATGTAAAGATTAATATAAAAAATATAACACTTTGACACAATTTGGAAACAAATTGTGGAAGCATATTTCTTCAGTAAAATTAACATTTATAATATGTTAAATTAACACGTACATTTTATTTATCTTAGAATTTACGTTTTAAAACTATATTATTTTTATATTATTTGTTCACTTACTCGTAAATTATGTTATTTTAGCACTGAGAAATATTAAATATCAATTTAACACAAAATATTCAAATAACATAATCACATTATGTTAAATTAACACTCAGATATGTTAAAAACACAAAAATTTTAACAAGGACCGGTTTTAACACAAGTACAAAATAACTTTACTGTAAACTTTATAAATTTTTTCTATATTTTATAATATACACACAAATGTACTGACGTATATTCGTCAAAGCAGAAATATTCAACGTTTTACTTTCTTAAAAAAAAATCCCGCTCCTTTTACAGTTGCGCTGTGTTATGGGTTTCCCCCGCACAAAACGGAGCAAAGTGTACTTTGGTTACAGAGCGAAGGAGAGAAAGGAGGAAAATACCAGCGAAAACAAGCGCGGCTGAGAAACGTGCGAATTCCGAAAACCGCTGCTGTTTCTCAATTTATATTAGGAATAAATTTGCGGATGTTAAACCGCAAAACGAGACTTGTCTACTTTTGCCTGCCTGCCTGCCTGCCTGCCTTCCTGCGTGCCGATCGTATTATAACGCTAGCCGCCTCGGTTTAGGTTCGCGAACCTAAGACAAACAGCGGTATGCCATCCCGCTTCTGCCTTCGGGCTCGGTGGGGCTTTTTACGAGCGACAAACACGCGGCTCGAAAAGCACCTCGGATTTCGATTTACAAGCGAGCGAGAGAACGAGCGAAAGAGACACGAGAGAGAGAGAGAGAGAGAAAGGAGAGAGCACCCCGCTCGACGGACGATCGCACGCACACGGACGCAACCGCGTAAGAGGACACGTACACGTCTCCCCCTAACCCTGGGGGAGGAAGGGAAGGGATTCACGGCCGTGCGTCGTTCAACGTGTCCCACGACTGTTGCGCGGATGTGTCTATTAGGAAAGGACCCGCATCCCTCGGCCGGAAAAACCTCCGTCTGTGACGATGACGTTGCTAGAAAAATCTCGCTACCGGATCCGGATCTGGTTCCGCGGCGCGGATCTCGCCTGCGAGCAACGGCCTCCACAGGGGCAGGGGGCAAGAGAGGCATTTGCTATCCCCCTGGAATTAGCAAAAAATTAAGTATTTGCTTTCCCTTTGAATAAAGGAAGGGCAAGTTGTGCTAACGTCTTGCCGATCTCTGCCTTAATCCATTGGGTGTATAATTTTCGACAAAAGGTGTATAAATTCCAAATTATAAGTATTCTAATTCTGAAAGTAACATTTTTTTAATCATGCAATTAGCAAAAAATTAAGTATTTGCTCTCCCTTTGAATAAAGGAAGAGCAAAGTTGTGTTAACCTTGCCGATCTCTGCCCTAATCTATCAGATTGAGTGTATAATCTTCAACAAAAGGTGTATAAATTTCAAATTATAAGTATTCCAATTCTGGAAGTGACATTTTGAATCATGCAATTAGCAAAAAATTAAGTATTTGCTTTCCCTTTGAATAAAGGAAGAGCAAGTTGTGTTAACCTTGCCGATCTCTGCCCTAATCTATAAGATTGG
>NJRP01000131.1:256828-271478 GCA_003063835.1 Aphaenogaster floridana | reverse complement strand
TGGATTTTCAAAGCGCTTTTAAAGCGGTAATATGCTTTTAAAGCGCTAAAAAAGCGCTGAATTCCTGCACCTGCAGTAGCGCTTTCAAAACGCTTTTCAGGCGCTGTTGTGCTACATGGGTAGGCAGTGCAATCGTACAAGTATCGAATAAAATTCCTAATTATACAATTATATATTTATTCCAGTATTCTTTTTTGACGTTTACAAAATTTTATGCCAAAGACGAAAAACATACTAAAGCTGTACCCTCTACAAGTACAAGCCAAATTACTCATTGTAACTATCTATAAATGTTATTAAAAATGATAAAATATTAATAAAAACAATAAAAAATCCATACAAACGACGAAGCCCACACAGCATGCATATCCAAAAGACGTCCAGAAGATATCCTATCGCCTAAAGATATCTTTGGGATATCTTCTGAATGTCTTTTGGATAGGCATGCTGTGTGGGAGATGTCGATGAACACTAACTTATTGTTAGAATAAGCAATCGATTCCAATTTAGATAATTTTTTATACTTCTAGAAGATATTAGGGCCCAGACACAATGAAAGGAATAAGGAACAAGGAATTAAACATACACGGAAAAAAAAAATTTGTTTGCTTGACTACATTTTTCAATTAAATAAAATTTATTCAGTTCAAGTATTTATTTATTTAACTTAAACATTTATTTATTTAACTTAAACATATAATATATTATATATTTAAGTTAAATAAAATAATTTGTTAACTTGACTAAATTTTAGTTTAGTTAAAAAATTTAGTCAAGTTAAATTTAGTCAAATTTTTTAAGGAATTGGGATGTGGAAGAAGGAAGAAGGAAGATTATCTTTCTTCTGTAACTCGTTATGCCGTCATTATGTGCTCATAACAACAGTTGCGCAGGTATAATAATACATGCACTGAGGAAAAAATTGGTTAAAAAACTAAAATATTTAGTCCAATACGTTCAACTAAAACATTAGTTGATTTAACTGAACATTAGTTGAATTAAAAAAGGTATAGTTTATTCATGTCAACCATTAAAACTTTTTAATCAAGAATTAGTTAATTCAACTAATGTTAAACCAAGTTCAGTTAAACCAACTAATGTTTTAGTTGAACGTATCGGACTAAATATTTTAGTTTTTCAACAAATTTTTTTCTCAGTGTGGTAAAAAAGCTGCGCAACTGTTGTTATACGAGCACATAACGACAGCATAACGAGTTATTATGCAGAATCGCCCTACTGCACCGGGATTCTCTAACTCGTTATGCCGTATAACGACAGTTATAACGACAGTCGCGCAGCTTTTTTACATGTAGAAAAGCTGCGCGACTGTCGTTATAACTGTCGTTATACGGCATAACGAGTTAGAGAATCTCAGTGCTGGGCCCTTATCCTAACATATCTATTCTACTTCTATTCTTCTTCTTATCGCTATTTTACCCATGAAGATATCAATTTTGATATTTTCAACAATATCTTCCAACAAAGTGCAGAAAATGAACAAAACAAAGTGAATAATGGACACAAATACCTTACTGATACTGGCGATAATCGGCGTGTTTATTAACATAAACACGACGAGTCATACCTGTTTTTCGTCAGAATTCCAAATTTCCAGAACCTTCCGAATATTTTTCAAGAGTTTTAATCTTTGAAACTTTCCAGTTTTCGGAACTTCGGTACTAGAAATGTAATTTAACGAAGAAGTCGACATGTACATAATTCTGCATGATCCTATCCGCATTAATAAAACAGAGTTCACTACCTGATGAACTAATCGCCAATCAAGTTAATCCAAAGGTTTGTTTTCTGTTCCTGAACTGGCTGCATTAGTTCAGAGTTTATCTTTTTCCTTCCAATGTGGAGTAAAAAAAGATAAACTCTGAACTAGTGCAGCCAGTTCAGAAAACAAACTTCAAGTTTAATCATCCTTAAATAAGCATAGATATATATTTTTTATGTATCTATTTATTACACTTTTCTCGCGAGATTTCGTATCGTTTTTGTTCAATAGACGTCACGATTTGATGTCAGCATTTGCGCACACGTGGCGATCTCGTGATTAATTTTATTAGAATTAGCGCGAAGAGAAATCGTTCGCGACCGATTCCGAGTTTACGTGGAATCGATGACGATCGGTGACGTGCGCGCGTAAGGTTTCGAGAAAAGTGCCGCCAATCGACGCGTTGGCAAGGCCGTAATTGGCCTCCCCGAGCCGCGATTAATTGGAAAGATCCGACATCGGCGGATTTCAGGAAATCGCCGATCCTGAATGAACGCGCCGATAAGGATCGATAACCTTACCCACCTTTACACGTCCTCGGAAAGTACGCCGCCTTGGAATGCGGAAACGTTCAGCGGGGCTGTAGGCTAACCAGTTTGACCGACAAGCATAAGCGGACGATCACTAATGATCGCTTCGCGAAAATGGAAAAGCTCGCCTGCTTTTCCGGCTCCGCAACGACGCCATATTTAAAGGGCGGAGAAGCGCGGACGCGTTTTTTTACATATTTTGAAATATGTCTTCCTGAAAGAGAAAGAGGGGGGAAGGTTGCTTACCTTGATTATTTATCTATTAAATTAATCCCACATTTGCAATGTGAGACTTTATTAGATTTAGAATTATGAACTAAAATATCATTGCCATCTATATATTATTTATAAATTAAGAACTAAAATATTATATTATCTATGTTATATTATAAAAATATAGATATATATCTATATTTATAAATTTATATGTATATATGTATATCTGTACTTTAGAGATAAATAATCGTATATATCCATCATTATAAATTTTGAGAAAACAAGGTTTAAAGTTTTAAATAGGGAAAGAGTGTATTTTTTTAGATATAAAATAAAAGTAAAAAGGAAAATATAAAATATAAACTAAAGTATAGAGTATAAAAGAAGTATAAAGTAAGTATAAAGTATTAACTCTATTTTGACAAAAAGTGGACTTACGATCCTTTACCTCTGAGATACAGATATACACAGATATGAAAAATACTAATTATTATAAAATTATAATAATTTTATAATAACCAGTATAACTTAGTTGTTTCTCTATATTGAAAATAAATAGCTGATTAATGGTAATTTAATCCTTGACATTTGCAAAACGCTTACGTAATTAACAATATCTCATAAGAACATTTTACAGTTATACCAGCTGTAATTTACATCGATGCATACACTGTCCTTTGTTGCAAATTTAATGACAAATACTTAGTTCTTGATTTAATTCTGAGAGAGTGAGTGAGTGAGTGTGTGTGTGTGTGTGTGTGTGTGTGTGTGTGTGTGTGTGTGTGTGTGTGTGTGTGTGTGTGAGAGAGAGAGAGAGAGAGAGAGAGAGAGAGAACAGAGAGGAGATACAAGACAATTCTCTCCAAGAAGATAAATCACACATTCCTTCAAAGTTTTTTCAATGCAGTATTTATTATCTCAGTATATCTCAACAACAATATATATCGGTAGTATATTATATCCTTAGCAACAATATCAGTTTTTTTTCGGATTATTCAACGACGATTATTTAAGACGTAACAGACATGTACAGAATTCGGTTTACATCTGAATTACAATAAATATACGAAGCTCGTACAAAATAACCGTTTGATCCAGTTAAAATTGGTGTATATATATCAATCGAATACAAAATACTTTCCGTGCGTGCGTAAAATTTAATGATCGGTGCTGTCTTTACTACTCGAGACGCGATGTAACGTTCGCGGAAACGACGAAACGTTCCGCGGTATTTTTTTTTTTCCCCAACTAAGATTCTAAATCTTTCGTCGCAAATGCCTCGAGAGACGGTCGCGTTTAAAAAGAATGCGATGTAACCGGAGCTTTGGCAAGAGAAAAGGCAGAACGAGTAGTAAAGACTCGGAATTCTCGACGAGTGGATTTTGAGTCGATAAGACAACGATTGACGCGTTATTGCTTCTTACGGTTAGGTAGCCTTATAAATTATCAACATTATCCTTTAGTCTTCGAAAAACAAATATATACATTTATACTAAACTTACGGTATATCCTATACAATATACAAATTCTTTATATATATATAATTATAAAAAATAAACGCGATAATTATAAAATGGATACTGTGTGATCCGATTAAATGCGTTTGCTGCTGCTTATCGCTTATACGAATTGTTCGTTAAGCATACACATGTAATGAGTAAAACGTATATATATATTTATATATTTTACATATACATGTATATTATATATAAAATATATATACACATATATATACATATACATACATATATATATGTAGCATATATATATATATATATATATATACATATACATATATATATATATATATATATATGCTACATTCTTTCTTACACATCAATCCTGAGATCTAAAAATACAATCTAGTTTAACTTTTTTTTGTCATTTCTCTCATTAATACATCGTGCCGAACAACATCTGCCATCTCTCACTATTTTACAAGTAAAAAAATATATACGTTATTCTTTGAAACATGTAACTTTCATAAACATCGAAAAAAGATAGGAAGAGTGAAGAAGAAAAACTTCTGTCAAATTCGTTCTCCATCATAATTTTGCTATGTATGATTCATCGATAGATACACCGTGTTAAGGGCGTGAGAAATAATTATCGCCCGAAAAAGAGATTGATTAATTATTATAATAATAAATTCTATCATATCGATCTTCCACTCAATCTCAGAACAAAATGGCTGATAAGTGCATTTACTTCTTTGGTTGTATGAGTCCTTAAATTTATACATAATTACTGATACATATACATTTCATATACGTGATAATAAATACTTAGGAAAAAAGGGGAGACAAGACATCGACAGAATGTTCAAATTTTTATAATAATCCGTAACGATAGAGTCGCACGTTATGAGAACAATTAAACAATTACTATCTCTCTCACGCGAGAAATCTCTTTACGTGCTTTTTATCAAAAGGCGTAACACTTTATCGTCAAGGCCACAATTATGTCACTATTTAAAAAAGATTCACAAAGTGGTGTCTATATATGATAGGAGCCTAAATTTTAAAAGTCTACACCTTGAAACGTTATTGAGAAGAGCAGACGAATAATAAATTTATATTATTATAATCGTCAGTCTACAATATCACCTTACAGCGTATGGACAGCTGTATGTGTCATCTCTACGTGATAATATAAGATATCGAATTCTGAGATTCTTTATGTGTATCGATGCTGCTTGCGTCAGCAATAGATAGTGTCTGTAACTTTACGCTCGTGACGCATTATATTGCGCTATTTTCTATATATCTATTTCCACATATGCTAGTACAAGTCATTTGTGATTTACACTATTCGCACTTGTATAAATTAACTGTTTGCTTTTCTTAAAAAAAAAAAAAAGAAAGAAGACTACGTTTCATAAATGCCGTGAAAACTGCTCTCTCCGTAAAACAAAGCTCGATCTTACGAAATATTAGCTTATCTCGTATCACCCGAGAAGCGTGAAAACACGCTTCTCGCTGAAAGCGCTTACTACAAATATTTGCTTTTGGATGAACAACAGTTCAATGAAATGGAAAATCGAACTTTCTGACGTTTTTTGCGGGGCACACCCCTCTCGGGTAATTTCGATAAATGCCTGCACGGGGTGCCCTCGTGGTTCGGTCGAATACTTATTTGGTCGATTGTGAGATTACTCTACAATGAATTTCAAATGAAGGTTTACAATCACTTTCAAAGGCTGCAGTATTTACTTAATAATCTCATTAAATACGGAACACGCGCAACAAGGCACATATACTTTCAAAGCTATCACACGTGTTAGGATGAATTACGTTTACTCTGTGATTAGATCAATTAAGAGAAACTAGGTTAGCACCAGCCTAATTTTGTTAGGATGAGCAAGTACAATTGTCCTTATATTAAAACCTTCGCAAGCTGCGTAATGATAGCTGCAAGAAAAAAAGTCATCTGTGTGTCCCCTCACGAATATTCCTTCTCTGCTTAGAGAATATTTTTAATACGCCTATAAGCATAATAATTACGATAGAAACATTTTGTCATCACTGTGCATCGTCCATTATCGCAAATTGATCACATTTGGTGTTATTGAATTTAGCTCAGCGCTACTTTGTTAAAGGCAAGTATAAATATTTATCGTAATAATGACAAATTTGCAGTGCACCTAGGTTTAAATCATTCATATTATAAAAACATCAGAAAAAGGAAATATCACGCAATATAGTTTGTAAAAATTAATTATACATATATAGTTTTTATAAATAATGCATATTTTTGTCCCTATTAATTTAAAATCGAATAAAACTTTGTAAAGAATTATCCAATACAACACATTTTTTTCTCATATGCATATCAAACATATTACCGTTCCTATTGTAATAGCAAATTATTACGTAATCGTCTATTTGAGATTCTTTTTTTCTTGTATTGTCTTTCATCTTCTTCACTTAGCATAGTACCTAATGTTATATACCCTGAAAAGCTTTGTTTTCCAGATCGTCAAAGAAATTCTATACAGTGCTAATGTTAGCATTAGTATCGTCAAAAGTAGGGAAAAATGTCATGAAGTTAATATTAATATGTTATTATCAAAAGGTTAATTCTCTATATATTCATATCGTAGAGATGTGGAGGAGCACCTACCACTGAAGGCATCTGGCAGCCACGTCGTACTAACAGACGAACAGATGGTCCACCGTTACGTATAATCTCAATCGCTTCTGTATGCGTCATATTTTTGGTGTTAATACCATTTATCTCAATTATCTGATCACCAATCTAGAAATAACATAAAACACTTGCATATAACATCATAGTTAAGCATACTTTATTTATAGCAAAATATATCAAAGTTAAATTTACAATCAATTAAAAACATTAAATTTGACATAAGGCCAATACGAGCCTAGGACGTAGATGTACATTCGATAGAAATTTCAAATTCATTTTTTTCTTGTTTTTACCTATGTGCTTAGGCTTGTATTGGCTTTATATGAATTTGAAATTTGTAATAAACGAGCCAATAACTTCTATTTAATTAAACAGAAATATATCAGAATTTTACTCACTCTAAGCCGGTTATCGATAGACGCTGGACCGTTTTCCGCGATTTGCAAGACAAATAACGGCATGTTTTGAAATTCACGGCCACCGCGTATGCTGAAGCCAAAACCTCGGGTGCCCCGAGTTAATTCTACAGCATGGTACTGGCCCCCATCTCCATCTCCTGTAGGCTCGTCCTAAACAGAAAAATTCAATATTTTACAATCGCCTCATAATCAATATGAACAAATAAGTAAAAAAAAAAGAAAAAATATATTCATCGCAATATGCTGTTAAATTACAAAATTTTTCGAAGCAAACTTATACCTTTTGAGAAAGAGATGCAGTGCTACAACAATCGTCCAACGGATATCCAATCGTCAATGTGACGGAATAACCAGAATCTTTAATCAAATTGACGATATCCTTGTGACAAACGCGTGAGATATCTATATGATTGACAGCGAGAATATTGTCTCCAACGTTCAATCTTCCACATCTTTCAGCGGGCGAGCCTTCGATTATCCTGCCGATCGTGGAGCCGGCTTTGTTAACGGACGAGATTATCACGAAACCAAATCCCTCGTTTTCCATTCGAGTGACCGTAACATCATATGGATACTGAAGATTCATTTGTCGACCATAAGACGACTGAAGGTTCTCTTGAAGATGCTCCTGCGTATTGATTCGACGTCGTATTCCCAGAGTTACTCGGCCGTTTTGTGCTGCCGCTATCATTAGTTGCACTACGTGATGATGAGAAGAGTTCATAACGCTCTCTCCATCAACAGACATTATCAGATCGCCGGTACTGAGTCTGTTATCAAGATCGGCCGCTCCGCCAGGAACAATATGACCGACCGAAACCTGCTAACCGTAATATTTTTAACATTTCCGTTTTCATTAGCTGATGGCTATGCTTGATTTTGCAACATACGAAAATAACATCGTTAACACAGATCATCAAAACCAACCTGAGATCCTTCTTCCGTACCGCCAACTATTCTAAATCCAAATCCAGTGTCTTGTCTGACTAAAGTCACTAAAGTTTCTATCCATTCTATGTCGGGTACCATTGGACAAACCAATTCATTTGTATATTGAGGGTACCTTAAATTAATATATCACAAATAAAATAATTTTTCAAATTAAAATCAAGAAAGGCCTAAACGGTCATAGGTGGATCTAGTGCTCAATAATATTTTATGTGAATATTCTAGTTCAAAGCTATGACCGTTTAGGCCTTTCTCGATTTTAATTTGTATTATACATTACGCGGTCTTATTGTTTAAAATAATTTTGTTAGTATTTCTTTAAATTTTAATATATTGCATATATGGTCATTATATATTGTATTAATTATATATTGTTTATAAACATATTTAATCCTTTTTAAACATATTTTATCTAATGGTTATAGTATTGATTAAGAGCTTTGAAAGATATAAACACTTGATTTAAATACATTACATAATCAAAAATAATATTGATTTAATTCTTTAAAATTTTAACTCCTGAATTGACGGAACATACATACCGGGATATAGAACTGGAATGTGGCTGTTCATGCTCGAAACTGGTGGTCTCTTTTCGCTTATCCCAAATCTCGCCAGTGTCAACATTCTGTTCTTGTCCAATGGAATACATATTGTAGTCCTCGTTGTACTGAGAATGCGATTGAACTGGATAGACGTCCTTGTAGTAATCAGAGTGTAAGTACCCATTCTGCTTGAGCATATTATTGTGATGGGAGATGTCGATAGAATACATGTCATTACTGATATTCAACTTGTCGTTTGCTACCCAGTCGCGCTTCGGAACGTTCCTAATGGAATCGTCGTCGAGATTCATCACCGCGAAATTATCCGACAGGTTGGTCGTGATGTTAGCCTTATATGGATCCGAATAATACATTCCGTGCGAATAGTCAGAGTACTTATAGTGGTTATCCAGCGGATTTAATTCATTTTCGCCCTGCACCTCGTTCCAGTTCGATCTGCTCGCGCTGGTCGGTGATTTGGGACGATTCCTAGTGTCGATCAACGGTGTTTTCGGTCTGCTAGGTATTACAGTCTTCGACTGGGTGCTATAGATATCTGCGGTAGGCGTTTTACTTCTGAAAAAGTCCTGCGCGCTCTTCTCCTTCTTCTCCTTCGACTTTGTCGTCGTTCGCTGAACATGTATCAACGCCTCCTCGCTGCGTGGGCAGTCCTTCAGCACTTGCACCACTTCCGAGTGGCTCATATTTCTGACATTAATGTCGTTTATATTGACCAGAATATCGCCCTCCATTAAGTTCTTACAACGCTGACGATCCAGAATCTTCTTGACTTTCTGGCCGTGAGCAGAGTCCGCTATCGTAAATCCAAATCCCATAGCTCCTTTTACGATTGCGATG
Source organism: Aphaenogaster floridana (assembly GCA_003063835.1). NCBI lineage: Eukaryota > Metazoa > Arthropoda > Insecta > Hymenoptera > Formicidae > Aphaenogaster > Aphaenogaster floridana. The sequence continues at coordinate 262,033 of NJRP01000131.1, read as the reverse complement.
CTGAGAAACTCTGGCTTGGAAGACATGGGTGAGTCCTTACAATCGTTCAGATCACTGCTTTCCGATAGCAGAATATCTGTACTGCTCGGTCTTTTTATCGTGTTGATTTTGTCCGAAATACAGAGATCAGGCATCGAATTGACAGACGTCGTGGCGAGATTCTCACCATTCTGGAGACTGTGCACTGGCAAGAACGTGGAATCCAGAAAATTGAAACGTCCGTTGTCTTGGAGAGACGAATTCAAATCCATGTACATTGCGGGATCTTCTGTTAAAAAGATTCGGGTAGATCTATAATTCTAATTTTCTGATAAAAGCATTAATATGTATTAACCAACGTCAGCACTTGCTTTACCTGGCGCGTTGACGGCGATCGTGGTCACAACTTCCGTATTAGGATCATTGGGATCGAAAGGCAACGGATAACCTCGACACACTTCCAAAGATACCGTCTCGCCGCTACCAATTGACTTGAATACGTTTACCATTTCATTATGCGTAAATCCTAGCACGCAGGTATCATTAACGTATACTAACACGTCCCCTGAAAAGAAATACAATTGTACGGACAGATGCGGAAGCGGAAGCGAGTCATACGCTTGAGAATTAGCGGTATCTGGAAATTACCGGTTTGTAGTTTCCCATCCAGCCATGCTGGACCATTTGGCACGACGCTTTTAATTTGGAGGAATTCTTCCACGGTATCGTCACCGCCGACAATGGTGAATCCCAGGCCCCGCGAACTCTTTATCAATGTGGTTCGTATCCTCTGACCCTTCAGTTTTTCGGGATTTCTAGTGAAGTTGGGACTCTTCCTCTCGAGCATGTTCTGTTGCGCCCTTTTCGCTTGCAACACCGGATTTTCGTATTGAGTCCTACGATTCACGTGATCGATAAAATACGTGCCGTACAGGGTATCGTCAATTTTCTCCCAGCCGTAGGGTAATTCATCGTCGAGGCATTCCTCCAGAGATCTCTTTTGAAATTTTGATAGACGCGGATCCAGCCAGTGAGACGTGCCTGTGTTGTGGCTGTAACACGATTCACTTCTTTTTATAAATCAAGAAATAATTAACCAACACATACTGTTCTTTATTAATTAATAATAAAGAACAGGATGTGTTGCGCATTGTACAAGCACGATTTTATACCGAATGTTATTAAATTCTAGATTATTTCAGCTATATTTATCTTTTCCACGCATTGTATTCTCATATTTTACTATTTGTTAATATCCTCTTTAATTGCTAATTTAATATTACTACTTATTCTAGAATTCTATCATCTCTGTATACTTATTTATTAATGTATATAATCATCTTTGCATATTCTTAAATGTTAGTCACGTATCCGCACATATGAATTATCATTATTATTATTTTATTGTTATTTTAATTAAAAATCTAGACTTGTAAGCAGCATTATTGCTGATGCCTCACCTCTTGAGATGCAGCTCTCTAATGTACTTTTGCTTCCATGTATAATATTTCATATCATTCGCACTTCAATAAAATTATTATTATTATTCTCATATAATATATTGTAATCAATGTTTAAAATAGGCTCTATTAGAATCATTGATAAGAGTTTGTCATTTAATATTCTCGTCATAATAAAGTAAACGATAAGGTGACATTGTATAGGTGCTGCATACGTACTCTATGAAATAAACTTCTCCTGTGTCGGTATACGCCTTCTCCCAATTGGGTGGTAACGGACCTAATTGATCCTCCGTGGCCGGAGTACGGTTTCGAGCGATTTGCTCCTGGTCCAAGGTTCCTGTACTCTGCTCTGATCCCGTATTGTACAGATACGTTGGTGGAATCCTTCCCCCATCGTTTCCACCGATCGTCAATATCTCTTTGTCTAAACTCTCTCCTTCAACACGAGACAAACGTGTTACAAGACTTTGCCATTACGTTACCTCAGTATATCCGTAAACTGCGAGTAGTTACCATCGTTGGGATTGTCGATAGACGCTGTATCGTCCGTTTTCGCGGCCATCTCAGAGTCCTTGCGTTCGTCTCAAAATCCTGACAAGAATAATGCAACTGTCACGAGTTGTTAAATACCACAAACTGTAATTTACAAATATAGCTTAATAAATATAAATATCTCTATAAACATATAACTTAAGATAACTATAAATAAAACTTAATACATTATAATGGGAAACTAAATAAATAATTCTCTCGTGAAACTTTTCTTAAAATTAAAATATACAGAGGGGAGAGAAAAGATTCATGCGTCAGAATATCAAATATTGTTCAATCTCGTAATTAATCCGTAAGTGCTCGCGTGACTTTTTTTGACGTGAGTTCTCGCATGGGGGTCAATTTGACCAACATCTTAATTAATTAATTGTTTATGTATAAACATTTTTTATTTTTATTTATAAACAATTATAAACTGAGACACATGTTTTAGGGCCAATTTCACCAACCACGGTTAACTTAACCGGCCGGTTATTTCATTGGAATTGACCAATCGCATTTGTCGTTAAGCAAAATTAACAAATGCGATTGGTCAATTCCAATGGAATAACTGGCCGGTTAAGTTAACCGTGGTTGGTGAAATTGGCCCTTAAACATAAAATAATAATTTTGAAGCATTTTCTAATTTCTATTAAAAGAAATCCATATATTTTTAAAAATATCTCTATGTATTATTTTGGTTAGTAAATTCATAGTTTTCGTCTGGGTTTGAGAACCCCACGCGCGTGCTCACGGGTTAAAACAATTTGCTGGGGTCTCGAAGTTGCTATTTCGAGGGAAGAAAGAATATACACGCGAACACTAATGTTGCTACGTTTTATCGCATGCAAACAAAATATACACGGAATGACCGTCCAGATTGTCGCGCAATTAACCCTTTAAGGCCCAGTGTACATAATTATGTACATTCACTTTGAGTTCTTCCCAAATGTTTTGTATTGATAAAGTAGCGTTTCTATCGATATAATACTACTCTTGATCCGTTTTATAGGAGCTAGATTCTCTATCTCAATTCCTAAAACAATGGTGTTCCTGCTAAACAAGTCACCATTGTGATCGTTGATCGTAAATTTTACTCAAAAACGGAATCGATGCCTGGGCCTTAAAGGGTTAAGAGACTCGTCCCGAGGCACACAGCAGATGCATCACGTTGCACGCGTCACGGACGGTGGGGTCCCTCTTCCTCCTCGGCGACGTGTCGAGGATGCTCGCCGGGTTCTAGCATTTCGGAAAGAAGGCGGCGTGTACAGGCGCGATGAAGGAAGGTCGAAAAGTGGAACGCTCTTAATCCAGTCGTAATCTCTATAACCGTTACAGCGTCCCGTAACCGTTCTCTGCAATCGCACCTCCGATAAAGCGCGTCTCATTGAGCCACGTTGAAAACGAGATCGACGTGCGATCCCGGGGTCCGGAGCGGAAGGGAGGCAAAGAGAAAAACAGAAGGAGCGAAAAGAAAGGAGGAAAAGGAGGCGGAAGGCGCGGCCGGAGGCCGGCGAAACGGATCTGCGCGCAAATTCGGACGGATTCGATCACGTGCTTCGATTTCGGAGCCAGCTTCACGCCACGCCGCGCCGCGCCGCGCCGTCGACGCTCGTCGCACGCACGCGTTCGGACGGACAGGTGTCCGCGGGACGCAATTACATAAAGCGAGGAAAGGAACGCCAACGCGGGAGGGAGGGGCCAGAAGAGAGAGAGAGAGAGAGAGAGAGAGAGGTTTAGAGGAGGAGGGAGGGAGGAAGAGGGAGAGAAACACGCATGCGGGGCGAGAGGGTGGGCGGGCGGCTGGCCGCACGAACGTGAATGCATTCTTACGAATGCATTCACCCGTGCGCGGCGCGCGAGCCACTCACGTATGACGCGCGATCATTAGGTCCATTCCTCTTAGAGGGACGCTCTCCTGCACTTTCTACGTCCGCGACGCGAGGTGGCCGCGAGGCGGGGACGACGGGGCAGCGACGAGGCGTGCGAGCGGATCTGATCGTAGCACATATACGCGCGTACGTGTGCGTACTCCGCATTCTAGCTGCGCGTTTCTCCCCGCGCTTCCCCTGCGTATGTACGAGGTGAAGCAAGAGCGCGGAAGAAAGAGAGAAAAGGAGGGAGGGAAAAAAAAGAGAGAGGGAGAGAGAGGGGAAAGAAGAAAAAACGTACTTTTCGCGCGGTGCCACGATCGCCCGTAACGTAAATATTGCTACGTCGGGGGTGGCGACTCCCTCATCGTCTCCTCTCTCTCGCTCTTTCCGTCTCTCCTTCTCTCCCACGGATACTCCCGCATCGACGTGGCCAGGCACATGCACCCGTGCGGTGCAACAATGGCACGCGATATCGCGACTCTCCCTCTCGACCTGCATTCGGAGATCGCGCACTAACCGTCGTTCGCTAGCCACTCGAGGCACGAAGTGGCGCGTCGTCGGGACGACGGACCCGGGGCAGGAAAATATCGAGAGAGACGGCTCGTATTTATCGCGCAAAGGGGACAGAAGGAGAGAGGGAGATGGGGCGCGAGGCAGATGAGCAAAAGAAACGGAGGCAGGAAAAGATGCGTGTATGAATGTGCGCGCGCGCGCGCGCGCGCGTATGTGTGTGCGTGCGTGTGTATTCTTGGCGAACGCTTTTCCTCCGTTCTCTCCCGACGACGGCGGCGATAAAGGCGGTGGCAACAACACGGGGCTACTCACGCTGCGTTTCCTGCACGATGACGCGTTCGGCAGCACGCGTAACCGTCATGGTTCCAGCGGCGGTGTGGCCGAGCGGTATCCGTATCGGGGTGGCCGCGTCGGGCACTGGAGTCACTCGCGGATCGCAGAAACGCCGCTCATCGCACCGTCGCGTCGGGACGATAGCGCGCTCGCTCGTGAGGCGGACAGACGGAGAGAGGGAGAACGTTTACGTACACGCTCGCGCAACATCGACGACCCGGGACTACATCACACGGCGCACTCGCCGCACCGCCGCTCGCCGTCTCGTACGTGCGTACGAGACATTTAACCGACCGCCGTACGTCGCCGCCGCCGCCGCTGCCGCCGCAGCCGCGTTCTGCGCCTGCGTCACGCGCGCGCCCCGAGTCACGTGACTCGGCGTGATCGCGGCAAGTTCGAAAGAACGAGTTAAGGCCTTAAATTTTTCCTTCTTCCTTCTTCCACATATAACAATTACCAGGGTTGAGAAAGTTACTTTATAAAAGTATCTAGTTACAGTTACAGTTTTTTCA
>NJRP01000131.1:233069-247835 GCA_003063835.1 Aphaenogaster floridana | reverse complement strand
TTTTCGCCCAGCGACGCTCTACCAGCGACGCTAGCTCTCATTTGCCTTGTTTTATACTTTTTAATATTTGAGATTGTACATCTTGAGAGCTTTAACCTTATTTATTTACGTAGCCAATAATTTCGTATTATACATGGAAGCTTATCTATAAGGATTTATCAAGTTTAATGCAAATCCGTTGAAAATTGGCAGAGCTATTCATGGTGCTCATATATATGAGTCATTACCGGTTGTGGCACCTTTTTTTCGCTCATATATGAGTCATTATCAGCGAACTGGTTAAGGACGGTATTCATTTCCGTTCTTATATTTAAGACGTCTTAAGTCTTAACCCTCCGAGGCTACATCTTTTTTTTTAATATGCTCCGGCCACACTAGGTGGTCGCCACCCAGACGGATTCAAAGTCTCATAATTCCAGTTAATGTGCATCAATAAAGTTGCATAAATTCACGAAACATCTTAAGGGTGTTGTTCAAAAATATATGGTGTAGAACCCGAAATATGTTTTCAATTTTTTATAAAAAATTGAAAAGGAAAAAATTTGGAAAAATTGATTTTTCCAATTTAAAAATTTTTTTTTTTTAAGATTCGATATTAAGTAGCGCCCATTTAGGAAATTATGTAAAAATGGTGTTATTTTAAGGGAAAAAGTCCCATAATAATTTTCAAATGTTTATACCAAACATAATTGACATGGCTCAAAGCCTTTCTACTGCAGGGATCTTCGAAAGAGGGATTCAAAGGGATTCTAGGTGAAGGGACACTGATTATAAAGCCTATCTTAAAAATATCGGGGCTGAATTTTTGTCTGGATGGTCGCCACCCAGTGTGGCCTCGAAGGGTTAAGTAACGTCTTAAGATGATTTTTAACATAATTTTTAACGTCTTCAAGAAAAGAAATATTTAAAATTAATATCTTTCTAAGGCTGCGGTCCACTTGATGCTACAAATGCTTTGAAGCATTCTTTGATTGATCAATTAATAAAATTCTTTATTCTGATTGGTCAATTGAACACTTCGAAGCATTTGTAGCATCAAGTGGACCGCAGCCTTAATCGACAACAAAAAGTTTTGGTCCTGAATATATTCTGAAATCAACTTCAAGGCGCTGAGGCTAAGGGCCATGGCACACAAAAAAACGTACGCAGTAAAACTTAAACTTAAGCGAATCGACCAATTATAAGTTTTGAGTTTTTTAAGATGACATTCTTAAGTCTCGATTGTGATTGGTCGATTCGCTTAAGTTTAAGTCTTACGGCGTACGTTTTTTTGTGTGCCATGGTCCTTAGCCTCAGCGCCTTGGCTCTAAGGCTACGTTCCGATATTGAAAATCTGTAGTACACGTAATCGATTTTTAACACTGTTATGCAAGGGCGTCCGGATTTTTTCTAGGAGGGGGCATGATTTAAAATATTACTTCCAGAATTAGAATACTTATAATTTGAAATTTATACACCTTTTGAAATTATAATCCTATGGATTCTCAGGTAGAACACAAAATCATAATAAGATCATAATGACATCAAGTAGAAGTCATTTTAGGAAAAATCATTATGACGTCATTCCATACACTTTTTATGATGATTTTGTGATGAATTCTTGATATAGCAATAATTTTTAATTGATTTTTTAACTAAAAAATCTTCTGAAAATCATTGCTATATCAAGAATTCATCACAAAATCATCATAAAAAGTGTATGGAATGACATCATAATAATTTTTCCTAAAATGACTTCTACTTGATGTCATTATGATCTTATTATGATTTTGTGTTCTACCTGGGTTAGGGCAGAGATCAGCAACGTTAGCACAACTTTGTCTTTCCTTTATTCAAAGGGAGAGCAAATGTTTAATTTTTTGCTGATTCCGGGGGGGGGGGGCAAATGCCTCCTCTTGCCCCCCCCTCCCCTCTGCGTACGCCTATGCCGTTATGAATATCGGAACGCAGCCTAAAATAGTTTATGCAATGATATTTTGCTGCAGTTTTAGGTAAATAACTTTCAAATGAGTGAGTGAATCCAAACTTTGGCATAAATATGTATTAGGGTTTTATTAATGCATGTGACAATTTGAATTTAATTCGTAATGCTAAAAAAAATCAATTAACTTTCAAACTAATAAGGGAATTGTGCTCAAGTTTTGCGCAGATAATCGGACGTAATAATAGAACAATCTACAAAAGTTTTACATTTTTAATAATGCTTCAAAATATGACACATACATCTTTAAAAATATTCATTTCAATAGAAGATTCGGAGAATATCGATAATCATTCATGCTGGTATTAAATATTCACAGTGCGAAAATTATTTCCGTAATTATTTCCGATAAACGTAAATATTTCTCTTGCGATTTTGAACAATACAAATATTCCCAAATTGAATAAAGTACAAAATTCACAGTTGAAAAATGTTTAATTCTCGTAAATATTTCATCTCCGTGTCTGCCGCTTAAAGCTGAACAAAATTGTAATCGTCGATGATCCTGTAGCGGTCCTGCCGATAGTGCACCAGATCGTCCAAGAAGCGCTTGCTGCTCTCTGTGTGGAGTTTTGCCAGCACGGGCGGCAGCGACGCGACTCCCGCGATGTTCGCCAGGTCGTCGTAATACTGACCTTGCTCGTAGCCCATCTTGTGAAAGTGCCTCTTCTCCAGACCTCTCTCGGCGCGACTCGCCGCTTCCTCCGCCTCGGAGCGCAGCATATCCGCTCGTGCGGGAAACTGTCTCTCGCCGCGCCAGTGTCGTAGGACGAATTGCACCTTGAAATTGCAAGTAATCGCGTTGCCATTACTACCGGCGGTGGCACATAGTCACGCCGCGCCGGCCGACCGGCCGGCCGGTCGACGCCGGATGCGCGACGGTGACTTTCTAGCATTTTTTTCCCCGTCGCGCGCGACCGCGCTCCTTTCAGCCACGCTCGGAGACAATCTCATCCGCTCCGGATGCCTCACGGGCTTGGAATGTCGCGTGTCTAAAGTGGATTGCGCACAGCCTTTGTACGTCTGACGTATCTTGAGGTGTCAATTTGAAACACCCCAAGGAGAACAGAAAAGTCAAAATAATGTCTATTTGAGATCATATTGATCAAATTTACGTCATTTTTTGGTCATGATTGAAATCTCGATCTAAAAATCAAAAAGACACAATAAAAAAGGAGTCAATATAAAGTCAATTTAAGTCATCTGATTGTGAGATCAATATTTCATTGAACTATGTTATTTTTTAGTCATGATTTTTCAATCATGATCAAAAACGACATAATTTGGTCAATATGATGTCAAATTGACATTATTTTGACTTTTCTGTTCTCCTTGGGACGGAGCGCGATATATTTGCGATATATTGTCCGGGTGCACTGAGAAAAAAATTTATTGAAAAACTAAAATATTTAGTCCGATACGTTCAACTAAAGTATTAGGTAGTTTAACTGAACATTAGTTGAATTAAAAAGGTATAGTTCATTCATGTCTACCATCAAAATTTTTAAATCAAGAATTAGTTAATTCAACTAATGTTCAGTTAAACTAACTAATGTATTAGTTAAACGTATCGGATTAAATATTTTAATTTTTCAACAAATTTTTTTTTCAATGTGGGCATTGTAACAGCAGCCTTGCTGACGCCTCACCTTTTGTGCGCTTTGCATATTACATCCAATGTAATTTTATGGATACGTAATAAATTAAATTAAATTAAATATATGGTTTAAAAAAATATATAGGACATCCCAGGTAGCAAGGTGACGTTATTTGTCGTCATTTTGACGTCAAAATGACATCTTTGACGGCGTTTTGACGTCAAAATGACGACAAACAACGTCAGCTTGCTATCTATATGATAGTTTAAAGATGAATTTATCAAAGAGGAGAGATATAGATATCAAATATTTTGAATTCTAAATTTTAGGGGGATGATTAGCCAAATAACAGCTTTATACCTGCAAATCAAACATGCTAAAAGCGCAAACGTAGAACGGAATACCAATCACTGCTAGAGTAGGGTTCTCTATGGACACCAGGTGCTTCCAAAGAGGCGTGACCATGTTGGAATCCACTCGGATCCCACAGGACTCGGCGAGAAAGGGGAAGTTGTACTTGTAGCCTTTTGAAAAAGGAGATTCAAAAGGCGTTATTTTGTTAGAATGAGACAATGTTCCATAACAATTTCTGTAAGAAAGGGAGAGCATCTACCTGTACAATAGAAGACGACATCGACCTGCTCCTTCGTCCCGTCCGCAAAAACCACCTCGCATTCCGTCAATTCCACTACGTCAGCTTTCTAAAAAGAAACCGTCACGGCCGCTGTAAGAAGTATCCTCCGCGTGTGATTTTACTATTTTCTTTCTGGGCTTACGCTTTTACCTTGCACCTGACATTCTCGGGGTACACAGTGCCGATAGTCTCGGTTAGACGATGACTCAGAATCACGCGATTCGCATTCTTGGATATTTCCAACGCCAAATCCATGCCTACCGGGGAACAGAAAGGTGCTGCATTTTAATCGCCGCGAATTTATCGTGACTGCTTATCCCTTGCATCATTCCATCAAATTCCGAGCCGCTTTCTCTTATTCTGCCGTCAAGTATTTTAATATATTGCCTTTATCCATAAAATCATCTTCCTCATTGTCCTCTTTTCGCCTTGCGGCTTTCAGTTTTATCGCGTCTAACATTCAATCGTCTACTACTTCCGTTTGTGGTATACTCGTGTGCGAGTGCGTATATGTGCTAGTGCGTGTGCTAGTGTGTTCAGGTGTATGAATGAGTGTAATCTTCGTTTACTATTTTATTTTATTTCTTCTTTTTTCTCTTTTCTTTTACATATTCACATGAGCTATCTGGTAGGCATTGAAACAGTAGCCATGCTGATGTGTCACCATTTGCGTTTTCTCTTTCTTCCCAGTGAGAAATGATTCATCGATCGACATTGAATCGACGTCGAAATCATCGAAATTACATCAAATTTGATTCGATGAATTTCAATCAGTCATTTCTCACTGGGTTACTTCCATTCGATTCGATGAATTTCAATTAGTCATTTCTCACTGGGTTACTTCCATGTAACTTTATGTAAATCTTTTTTGTACGCAATAAAATAAAATTAAATTAAATTAAATTAAAAAATTTCACCCGAGAACATTTTGCTCTCCGATCGTTCGCGTCTACAAAACTATCCACGAGTAAAATGTTCGTTTAGCAACGAAACGTTAATAAAGCTAAAAAAAAAGGGCCATGAAAGGAAAATGTTAATGACTGAAATTACGCGAATCACTAGAATCGCGAAAAGAAAATGTCTCATTCTAGAAATAAGTGAGTGATTTCGCGTATAACATCTTAACATACCGGAAGGACCACCTCCCATGACGACGACGGATTTGCCATTGAAGAGCTCGGGAACCCTGTAATCGTGGCTGTGTATCTGCTCGCCCGTGAAAACCTTCTGACCGGATATATTCGGGATGCTGGGCTCGAAATAATGGCCGTTGCACACCATGATCGCGTCGAATGACTCGATCACGACCGCGTCCTTCTGCAAGTCCTTGACCTTGACCGACCACTTCCGGTCCCCCGCAGCCGGCTCCACCAGCTCTACGTGATGCAGCAGCTGCGGCATGGAACGTTTACGCCATAACAATCTTACTCCATTACCATCTAGTTATTATTACTAGAATTATTTATCAGTAATAGTATCAGTATTATATTAAAATTATATGATAATATAAATTAATAATATAATTAATATAGTATTATAATATTACTATATCAATATAATAATATTACTACTAATATTGTATTAATATTGTTATTACTATTAATATTGTAATATTTTAATATATTAATATATATTATAATAATATTATTAATATTATAAATTAATATTATTAATATTAACCCTTTGAGGCCACACTGGGTGGCGGCCACCCGGACAAAAATTTAGGGCGATATTTTTAAGATAGACTTCATAATCAGTGTCCCTCCACCTAGAATCCTTAGTTTGGGTCCCTTTGTCGAAGATACGTGCAGTGAAAAGGCTTTGAGCCATGTGAGTTGTTTGGTAAACATTTGAAAATTATTATGGGTGTGACGTATTTTTTCCCTTAAAATAACACCAATTTTACATAATTTCCTAAATGGGCGCTACTTAATATCGAATCTTAAAAAAAATACGAATTTTTAAATTAAAAAAGTCATTTACAAATTTTTTTCTTTTCGATTTTTTTATAAAAAAATTGGGAGCACATTTCGGGTTCTGCACCATACATATTTTTGAACAACACCCTTAACTCTTTAAGGCCCAGGCATCGATTCCGTTTGAGTAAAATTTACGATCAACGATCACAATAGTGACTTGTTTAGCAGGAACACCATTTTAAGGAATTGAGATTGAGAATCTGGCTCCATATAAAACGGATCAAGAGTATTATATCGATAGAAACGCTACTTTATCAATACAAAACATTTGGGAAGAACTCAAAGTGAATGTACATAATTATGTACACTGGGCCTTAAAGGATTAAGATGTTTCATGAATTTTTACAACTTTATTGGTGCACATTAACTAGAATTTATGAGACTTTAAATTCGTCTGGGTGGCGATCACCCTGTGTGGTCGGGGCGTATTAAAAAAAAGAGGTGTAGCCTCGGAGGGTTAATTTTTATTAATATTATTAATTTCATTAATAATATTAGTAATATAATAATAATATTATTAATAATACTTAATAGTTCATGTTTAACAACAATTCGGGTGAAACGTAGTCATGATATTTAATACAGGCACAACTTTGCGTTGCTACAGTTCTGCGCACCCACCCGTATGTAAGGTCGTAGCGCAAAATGATCGCAGTACGCGTTCAGGAAATCCAGTATTTGCGTGCGCGATAGGTAGCTCACGGGTCCTTCCGGTATCGGAAAATCTGGATAGCCCATTACTTCCTTCGGTAAATTAGTTCTGGAATAGATACATTCCCAGTAAACGCTAGATATTCATGAAATATTCCGTTCGTATTCCGGAATATTTCAGAAATATCTAGCGTTTACTGGGTTGGTACTAGGCGGTGATATGATTTTCATCGAATAATTTGTAATGGATCTAAACGTTTATCCCAAGTAAAAAACGCATGGTCACAATGATGTAAAATTGACGTCAAATTGACGTGAAGTCTTAGTCAAAATGACATCATTTCGACCTTATCGTGACAATCTTGTGTTACTTGGATACACGCGGGGATGAAGATCACCGAGTACTCATTTCCACGAAAATACTTATGGAAAAGCTAACTTTTTATAATGATGCGAGATATAAAACTGACATATTAAATTTAAGATTGAAATATTAATCCCGGTAAATTTATTATTAATGTACTCTCTGTTCAGGACCGAGGATAGTCGAGAAAATGAAAGTTGCTCGCAAGAAGTACGCGCCCGTACCTGAGGCTCTTGTACATGCTCGTGTGAATCGGTAAACCGTATCTATCGGAACCAGTTTCCTCCCGATAAACCCAGGTCCCGCCGATTTGGTCTGTTTTTTCGTAGCACACCACCTGATCGTCGTAAGTACCGGAAATGCAGTGCCGGAGTGCAGCGAGTCCCGCGGCCCCGGCGCCAATCACGGCGATTCTCATGATTGCGCAGTTGTTAGTCGTTTAAGCTTCGCAGAACACGAGGAATCCCCGTTGGCACTTTCAGCGAAAGTACTATATCGGCAACCTATTTCGTAGTTAATGAAGCACGATCGTAGTATATTCATTTTGTAATACATGGACCTACCGCACTTGCTTTTATCATTCTCGGCTGATACAGAGGCAATTTTTCTCTGATAAGAAATAGGAGTAATTAAGCTTTTCAGAAGCCAAAGTAATCACAACTCCATGAAATAAAAAGCAGAGGAAATCGATAAAATTGTGAACTAATTATGTGCTCTGGCATTAAAATAAAGAAATTTACAAAAAGTGGAATTGATCAGTTGATCCAGCTTCTGAAAGACTCAATAAATATTCATTGTTTTTTATGTTTATCAAAAGAAAGATAATTAAACACATAATACGATAGATAAACGTGCTCTGGCTGAGAATGATAAGTTATCTATTTGCTTGTAGCTTAATTCGCGAGAAGCCGTTATTTTACATTTGTTTTAATTGGAATATTATTGTTAGTCGGTCATGAAACATTGATGCAGTAGTAGTACTAGTAGTTGAATCATTCTGTGAACAATTGCAATTGCAATTATACTTGTATATAGTTGCTATTTTCTTTCTTGAAATTATACATCGCTATATATATGCATGGCAATACCGAGAAGAATCGACGATCCGTTTATGCAACTTTTCCTGTCGAAATTGCAAATTAGTCGCAATTGCGGCTCCAATGACACGATTCAACACCAAATTCTCTCCGAAGTACCATAGTACAGTAGAACTTTGTTTATTCGAACACGTCGGGGAACAAAACAGATAACCGAATGGTTCGGATATAATAGAGGCTCACTAGCTCTCCCCTCTATTAGTACTTATTAGTTTCAATAATAGGAGTTGACGTTTAGAAAACTGATGTCGAGCACATCCTGTGTTTTGTATAAACTAACACATACTTAGTTAGCACTTAAGCATACTTAACACATATTTAATTTACTCTCAAGACAATTCCGATAACCGAATGGTTCGAATAATAGAGGCTCACTAGCTCTCCCCTCTATTAGTACTTATTAGTTTCAATAATAGAAGCTGACATTCAGAAAACTGATGTTAAGCACATCATATGTTTTGTATAAGCTGACACATACTTAGTTAGCACTTAAGCATATTTAACACATATTTAATTTACTCTCAAGACAGTTCCGATAACCAAATGTTTCGGATAATAGAGGCTCACTAGCTCTCTCCTGTATCAGTACTCATTAGTTTCGATAATAGAAGCTGACGTTCAGAAAATTAAAGTCGAGAACATTTGTGTGTTTTGTATATTGGCAATTTCGTGTAATAGCATGTATACTCAAAATTTCTACTTAAACTCTACTACTCTTTACAGCTTAATGCAAATTACAATTATTCATTTGTTGCCATATTTAAGTATATGTATTTGCCTTGTACTGTAGATAGTGTAGATTATACATAAAGTCTAAAATTCAAACAATCATAACTTGATGAAAATAAATCGTACGATCATAAACTAAAATTCATTTGAAAGCTCTTGAATTGTACTTTTAGGCCGGTATTCATAGTCCGTTCTTATATTTAAGACCATCTTAAGTACTATCTTAAGATGTCATGAACCAAATCACAGAGCTTAAGATGTTACTTAAGACGGTCTTAAAATAAGAACGGACTATGAATACCGGTCTTAGATGTCATTGACTTTATTTATAAACAAGTTTTTTTGCCGTAAAAAATGTTAAAATGGCTAAAAATACCATTTTTAGCTCATTAGATTCATATTACTCAAAATTCTGATGTGTTACACAAATTCAAATGACAGCATCGTATCCAGCGCAAAAAAATCTTCGGAGTATGTACTATGGCACTTCGGAGGGGAAAAAAGTGATTTTTTATTGAACTGCAATGTGTAATCTACGGCTTCGAGCAAACCGGCTAGACTTGTGAAAGGTGCAACAAGTCCAATCGAAAGTCGTACACTCGTTCTTTCTTTCGTGTACTTTTATCACACATTAAGAAAAAGTATTATTCGTATATTTTTCTCAATTTTAATTCATCACGTTTAAAATTTTCCACATTTAACGTCGGTCGAATCTTGAAGACACAAAACAAATTTTGAACATACGATTAACTTACAAGTTAGATGTACGCGCTACATATACACAAATAGAATGCGCTGACGAAATGATAGGACGATAAGACGAGACAGACGTCGCGATGTGTTAATCAAATTCAAGATAAAGTTTTGATAAAGTACATTCTAATTTTACTCACCAATGGAAAAACACCAAATCGAAATCTAGTGGAGTGCGCGATATATGTGTCGCAGCTGAAGCGGGAAAACAAAATGATCAAGTGGAGTATAAAATGATCATTACCCAGGCAAGACAGAAAGTCACGATGACGCCATTTTAAGGGGGAAATACAAGGTTGATACCGATAAGGTGGTTGTTTATTCTACGTTGTTGTTTACCACATAAACGCGAAGCTCGACCTTCAACCTCTTTTACACGTTCTGCTATCCCCGAATGCGATGATTAACACAATGCTCGCCGTCAGTTAGCTTTGAGTTTATTGCTCAAAAAAATTTGCGATGTCCATAAAGGGGAAATATCTAGAAGAGGAAACAGCAACTGACTGAAATTGTATTATGCGATATGGAAAAGGTGCTTATCTCTACACATACGGTAAAATATCAAATATATGTATCGATTTTATTATTTAAAACAAAAAATATTATTTTACAAGTTATTAACTATATCTGCCTAGTTAAACATGATTGTAGAATTATGATCATATATAATAGTAGTTTTATCAAACAAATACAAACAGCAAAGGTTGTTTTATTTATTCTTTATTTTACATGGACATGATGCCCCATGAAAAACTTGGAAAAGTAAAAGATCTTCTTGTGAGTATGATGTCGTCTATGAAGACTCCTCAATATTTCCTTTCTGATTCCCATTTATTTTTATACAACATGTACAATTGCATCGCCGCTCTCGCGTCTTCCACGGAATTATGCTCGCCAACTTGTATCTCTCTACCTAACAATTCGCGTGTGAGCTTTTTCAAGCTGGGAGTGCTCCCTTTCGATATGTAACGGAAGGATTTGTATTTCGAGGTGTCTCGCCAATATCTTCGCGGGTGCGACAGATATAGCACATTGAGATCGTGCTTCAACGCGTGGCCTACTAAGATGCGATCCTTCAAAATATCCGCCACTTCCTTCTGCACGATACTGAAGCTTTCTCCATCTTGCAAATGCTCCGGTCGAATGCCACTGATCGCCGTTCTGTAATCCACGATCTTCTCTCTCGGCTTAACATACTTGTCGTACACGCAATTACCGTATTTATTTACAATTGATACTCGGGCTACCATGCTCTCTGTGCCATCGCCGATTCCGACCATTTCGCAGTCCATACTGATGTGCTTTGTCAGAGTCTTGTTCTCTTTATTCTTGACTGCATTGTGCTTGTGGTTTTCCTCCTGTGAATCCTGCAATTGGCAGATACATATCAAGAAATATAATTCACTAATTAATAATATTTATATTCAAGACAGTATTATAAATATGCTCACCTTATGAAGTGGAGCAGTGTGTACTTTTTTAAACTTTGGACGCCTATTCTGTTGAACGCTTTTCTCTCCGGCGCTTTCTTCCGCCTTGGAAAACGAACTCTTGTATGTCTCCCAATTGCATCCGGATGCCTTACGTTCGGTGCTTGTCAGAGTCTTGTTCTCTTTATCCTTGACTGCATTGTGCTTGTGATTTTCCTCCTGTGAATCCTGAAATTGGCAGATACATGTCAAGAAATATAATTCACTAATTAATAATATTTATATTCAAGACAGTATTACAAATATGCTTACCTTATGAAATGGAGCAGTGTGTACTTTTTTAAACTTTGGACACCTATTCTGTGGAACGCTTTTCTCTCCGGCGCTTTCTTCCGCTTTCGCCTTGGAAAACAAACTCTTGTATGTCCCCCAATTGCATCCGGATGCCTTACGTTCGGTGCTTGTCAGAGTCTTGTTCTCTTTATCCTTGACTGCATTGTGCTTGTGGTTTTCCTCCTGTGAATCCTGCAATTGGCAGATACATGTCAAGAAATATAATTCACTAATTAATAATATTTATATTCAAGACAGTATTACAAATATGCTTACCTTATGAAGTGGAGCAGTGTGTACTTTTTTAAACTTTGGACACCTATTCTGTGGAACGCTTTTTTCTCCGGCGCTTTCTTCCGCTTTCGCCTTGGAAAACGAACTCTTGTATGTCCCCCAATTGCATCCGGATGCCTTACGTTCGGTGCTTGGAGCAAGCTGTGTTGTTTGGTTTCCTCTTTTTTTTCTCTTCTTCTTGTCTGTATCGGTTGATACAGTATTCATTCTTGAAAAGTAAGGAAATATTTCTTTTACTTCCTTTTTTCTTCAATAAGTATTAATAGCGAGTTTTTTTACAGCCACCTAATTACAATCTAACCTATCATGTAAATATATCCAATATTTTTGTACCCATATAAATATTATGTACATTTAAAGAGGCCATAAAGCGATACACGTACAATTTAACAACACATTTCTTAAATATTATGTTAAACAATTTCAACGTTTCTTATTACGGTGCTTGTGGGTAACATAACACAGGACAACACACTCACTTTGTTGATTAAAATTGCGTTGAATAAAATTGTAACATTAAGACAAAAAATTCTTTTATTACATCATTAACAATATCGTCGATAGTTACTCCAATAACAATATGTTGGAGTCGTAACTGTATTCGCCCCATCTTTCAAGATACATCCCAACGTATCTTGTGGAATTCCGAAAACCACAACAATCGTAACGCATAACCTAACCTAGCAGAAAATGCTCGATCACCATTGGTTGATGCGATTATCAATGAATTGGCCGCATTCAGCAGACTCAACAGTCGGGCAACATTACTAGCTTTTCCGCTGAATCTCGACGTTGATTTGTTGGTTCTAAAAGTAAGAGCCAATCACATTCGATTGCTACTAAGCGGTTTGTTCTGCTGAATGCGCCCATTGTTAGAGTCGGCAGTATAGATTTCCTAACCTTATAGGATGACTCTTTAATATTTTATAACTCTTATTACAATTAAAGGTGACGATTTTATATAGCCAAACTCTCATTCAGAAATATTATTCCGCAGTTGATGATAGCGAATCGATTCGTACCTGATTAGCATCCAAACAACGAAACACACGAAGATTATTAAACATATAAAACATACTACATCCGGCAACGTGAAGTTTTGCGGCCGCATAAGTTACGCGTAACTTACTCAATTTTCGAAAATACTGAACATTTGTCAATTATCCGAAGGGCAAGAAACCTCTTATAATCAGACTGTGAATAATAATTTCCACGGCGAATTCTTGAACACGTGGTCGCACTAATTTGACGGGTTTAGAAACGGTAAAATTGCTTTACCAGCCATAAATAATTCTCAGAATTTGTAATTACCGATACAAATTTTAATTCTCAAAAATTGAATTATACATTCTCGATAGAAGAATAAGGCGAGATATACTCAGAATCATTATAAAACTTTACTTGAAATTTCAGTATTTCTGAATCAATTGCATTTGAAGCGAATTATATTTATATATTCATGTGCATGTTTAATATATTTTTATTATTGATATTTCTTTTCGTTTGTTGCATAATCAGTTATCTATTTTGTATCTTACGTTTAAGGAGATTCTCGCGTTTGATGAAATATAAGGCCCTGCGCACAATAGATGAATATGGCTGCGGTCCACTTGATGCTACAAATGCTTCGAAGCGTTCAATTGACCAATCAGAATAAAGAATTCTATTAATTGACCAATCAAAGAATGCTTCAAAGCATTTGTAGCGCCAAGTGGACCGCAGCCTATTATAGCGTTTTTTCTTGGGACACACGTGCGTGTTTGGTGTAACCTTGCACTTGGTGTAAAGCCGATTCTACAATTGCGTAAACGTGGTTGTAAGCGGTTGTAGTTGTAAGAAATTAACCAATTATGATCGATAATTCTACTCAAATTCAACTGTGATTGGTCAATTTCTTACAACTACAACCGCTTACTAGGACATAGGACTCTATCGCTTACAACCACGTTTACGCAATTG
Source organism: Aphaenogaster floridana (assembly GCA_003063835.1). Lineage (NCBI taxonomy): Eukaryota > Metazoa > Arthropoda > Insecta > Hymenoptera > Formicidae > Aphaenogaster > Aphaenogaster floridana. The sequence continues at coordinate 234,033 of NJRP01000131.1, read as the reverse complement.
TAGAATCGGCTTAAATTAGGCGATTTTTGGCGATCGTTTGGTACATGTACCAAAGTATACCAAAGTGTACCAGAACCAATGAGATATTGACCTAGTTTACATCGTGCACTTGATAGGGCGACTGCACACAGGACGCGTTGACGCGTTACGCGCGGCGCGGTAGCCAATAAACTTTTGGTTCTAACGGAAAAGCAACACGTTGATTGGCTACCGCGTCGCTTCTTGCCGCGCGTAACGCGTCAACGCGTCCTGTGTGCAGTCGCCCATACGCGTATCAGGTACTATATTTGTACTAAATTCGTACTAAATATTTAGTACGCACCATAAACATAGGGGGTTTTCCAGCAAGCGACACAAGTCGACACAAGTATCGTTTTATCTTTGTTACTCATTGCCAAAAAAGAAAGATAGAACGATCTTTAGGTTTGTTCGCGTCACCTGCTCCAACATACTCCTATTCACTCCAATGCACTCCAATACGTTGATTCCGGTCATTCCGGTGACGCCAACCAATTAGAGTGCATTGGAGTGAGTAGGAGCATGTTGGGGCATGGCGACGCGAACCTTTTGTGTCGATTTGTGTCGCTTGCTGGAAAACCCCCATAGTATAACTAGACCGAGCGTGCCATATGCTAACAAAGGATAGCTATAGCCCGCACGTGCGAGAGAGAAATGTCGAGCATGAACTTCTCTTCTCTGTCTAACTTCTTCTGTTAGACAGAGAGAGAAGCCCAGGCTCGACAGTTCTCTCTCTCGCACGTGCCGCCCAGGCTGGCGGCTGCACGCTCGGTCTAGTTATACTAAAGCACTGGGTGCATCCAGATGCACCCATTGCCTAAGTTTCCACCGAAGGGTTTGAATCGAGTCAGAGTCGGGTCAGAGTAGGGTTTAGGATCGAGTTTGATGTTTCCACCGCAGGAGCAATCATCCTAACCCGACTCTGACCCGATTCTGACCCGACTCT
>NJRP01000131.1:211029-229699 GCA_003063835.1 Aphaenogaster floridana | reverse complement strand
GGACCGAGAAATTTGTAGCCAATCAATTTGCAGCTTTTACGGAAAAGCGGCAATTTTATTGGCTATATGTTTCTCGGACCGAGAACTTGGACCAATTTCTAGCATCGTGGACACAAGGCTTTATGAAGCTATACGAAGTGTGGTGAGTGCAAAAGGTGCAGGTGTAGATGCGTGAAGTGTAGAACGAGGTCGCTACAACCGATCGGCTAAACTGAAATCAAATGTAGCGGCTTTGAGACAGGATTGTTCGCAGAAGTTTGATTTTTCTCTTTTTTTTCTAAACAATTGTCGAGATAGCATGGACGATGAGTGCAACACGACGAAGGACACGTTTCAGGAACCGCGGAAGAGGTTCTGGCTGGTAAGTATACCGGCTTGTCTCTCAATGTTTCGCGAGACGACGCCTCGTATGATCGGCCAACGTTGTAACTGACATTCGAATATCAATGTCATTAATGTCAGCGGGACTGCCTGTTTTCATTTTTCTCCTCTCAATTTTTCAGTCGACGCGATTAGAATGACACCGGTGTCACATACACATCATGACGCCGGTGTTTATTGTCGTTCGACTTGCATACCGGGCAACAATGAAATTGCTCTTATCGCTGACATTGCTTTTGACGTCTAAACACTCAAGTATTTTGCTACAGAGATCGAGGAAACGACTGAAGAGCGACGCGATAAGCGTCAGCTCGATGGACATATCCATAGAGTCCGACATGGGCAAGAAGAAGAAGCGTCGCAGAATCACGGAAGTAGCCAGCAGCATATTTTCCTCTTCTGCCGCAGCGAGTAAATTGGGAAACACTCTGCATAGATCCTTCACGATCCAGCCGCACTCCTCGGATCTGTCTATCATCGAGGATGAGGCAGACACGAGGACGTTACGTAAAAAGTAATTGATTAAGGGTGAAACTTAAGTGTCTCAGCCTACAAAGAAAGTTCTCCTTTTTTTTAGAACAAACTATGTCCTAATTTTAGACTGAATAATGCTACCGAAAGCTGTAACAATTTGGCAATCAGGAGTTGGATATCGGACGTTGCACAGCCATACAGTAAGGAGCGATTAAACAGCATATTAAGTCGGAGTGAGATTAGGCGGCAAGAGGCCATTTACGAGTTATATTGTGGCGAAAATGTGCTACTGAATGAGCTCTGTATGTTGAAAAATTACTATTACGAACCGATGTTAGCCACTGAAATCTTTACATCCGAAGAATTATCCACACTCTTTGGTGATCTTGTAAATCTCATTGAGATACACAGCAACTTGAGGGACGAACTGTTCAAGTTACGGGATAGATATGGATTCACAAAGACTATGGGACCAACGCTATTAAATTGGGTCAGTTAATTTTATCGATATACTTCACTGTGTCTTGCGAGACATTAATTTCATTGTTTTCACAGCTATCAACATTGAAAAAACCATATTTGGAGAGATGCAGAACATTGGTTTGGGCAAGGCATTTACTGGAGGAGAAAAGATTTACCAATAAGAGGTTCCAGTCGTTTCTAAAGAAGCGCCTAGAGTCACCACATTCCGTCGACCTGTGGACTTATCTGGATGTGCCACGTTCAAGGATTGTGAAATATCCGCTGCTAGTGAAGGAGATCTTAAAATATACACCTACTACCGATGTAGATCATTCACCGCTGAAAGAGGCGAGTAATGTACTGTCCGATTTGCTGAAGGATATCGATCGCATTATGGGCGATGCCGAGTGTAAGCTTGCTCAATCGAAAATAAACACGAAGATCGAGCACGATCCTGAAAGATGCATTGCCAACGCCACAGAGCTGATCACGGAGGGTCAGCTTAAGGATACACGTGGAATAGTAAGTTTCATTTCAATTTCTTATAGAAAATAACACATAAATTTCATCTAAATAGATTCCTTGACATATATTAATATCTTTGCAGAAATATCATTGCTTTCTTTTCAACACTTGTTTCGCAATAACTCGTCCTACGCGGCGCATTAGCAAAAAGTACAATCTACCTTGTCCCATCATACCCAAGGAACAGATATATGTACAAGTGGAAGATAAAAATACTGCAGAAATCTGCTTCAAGATCGGAGAATTTTCTTTCATAATGGAAGACGGGCACAAAAAAAGACACTGGGTTGATTCGTTCAATAAGGTACATTCTAAAATATGCATTCCTGATAAAGTGTTTAACACTGACGATAAGGAAAACTTGTTGGACAACACAGAGTTACAGGAGTCAAATAATTGCGTCACGAGGACGTCGATATCTAGGAGAACTTCCACAAGCAGTATAAACGATAATCTATTTTCCTTTTCCATAAGGAAAAGTCTACTCAAGCAAAAACGCAACAGTATCGGCTATATATAGTGAAAGCTCATTTGCGAGCTTTTATCTCTTCAATAAGCATTCTTTGTGTATTATACGAAAATGATGAAATATTTCTAATTGATATAACGAAAATTATTCTTATCTATGTTGCGATCTTTTTTCACGAGATTTCTTTTATATTTGAAAATTGTCAATAACCAAAAGTTTTCGAAGTAGCGATGTATTACACATTCCAACATAACTGTAATATAAATTTAGAAATATTTACTTTATAGTATTTGTATATTTATACGTAAATAACATGAAGTAGTTGACACATTACATTTACGGTCTGCAATGACCGCGTGCTAAAATGGATTGACTTATACGTCGTAAAAGTTGATTTTAGCTTTCCAGAGATTTAATCCGTATTAATATTCTCCGGTAATTAATTTTATTAAGAAAGAACAGCTTACACGTGTGTGTATACATACATGCTGGATAAAGCATGGCTTAAAGATAATATAATATATATGTACAAATGTTATCATCTCTCAAAATATTCGGGATGTCAGTCGTAATATTTATAATTATATGCGTTCATTTTGTATTAGCATATATTTAAATGATAAATGGAATTTATATACACATTTTTTGCAATAAACTAGCAAAATATGAAGTAACTTTAATTTATATCGACATGTATCACATCTATTTAGAAAGATTTTAATTATCATAGTTTGTAAAATTCTTGAAAAATATAAAAAAGAGGGTTGCTTAGCAAATTTAAACATTTTACTTGATAATGTTATGATGTCTGGTCCTATTAGCGAATTCAATATATTAGGAACAGAAGAGATATCGACCTTTTTAAAAAAACATTAAATTTTCTCAATTTAACATTTCTCAACACATTTAACTTTTTATATTCTTCGAAAATTCAATTATATCATTATTCCCTGTTCAACGTCCTCTTTACTGGACGAGGATAATCTTATGGCTTAGTAGGCTTCATCGAGTTTCCGTCAGGATAACGTTTCTTGAAGGCTTTAATAAGTTGTGGATCTATCAGATGAACACCATCCACCTGGTTGCCCAATGTAATCCAGTTAGGCTGTACATTATGCGGCCGACCAAACAATTCGATCTTTCTGGTGCCGGGACTCATGCGCTCGATAATCCCATAGATCTCGTCTGGTTTGTGGCTAGTGGCGCGAACCTCAGCGACGATTACATCACTGTCCAATCCTCGATTGATACGAGGATTGCCCTTCATGCCGACCAGGCAATGTTCCTTGCCATGATTCAGCCAATGGCCCGTCCTACCAGTCCGTATTATCCTTTGCAGCTGATTGGTCTTCACCCAGATGATCTCGTCAACTCTTTCATAGCCCCACAGCTGCAGACACTCCCTCCCCAGCTCCATGGCTCTGCCGGTCACCCAGAGGAACAAAAGTCCTTCGTCTTGGAGTGCCGGTATCCCCAATTGCCTCATTTCGTCGTCTGACATGGTACCGTACGGTAACTCCATATGAATGTCCCATGGTGGATCGGCCATGATCACAGCAAATTTGCCAAGAACAGTCATGTCGAGGTAACGCAAATCACACTGGATCCACTGCGGCGGATACAGAGTCAACTCGCTACCTACGTTGCTGCTGCTACCGCTGCCGTTTTTGCTATCTAAGTTCAATGCCTTGTTGGACGTAGTATTACTCGGGCTATCGGAGTCGTTGATCTCCTTCGGTTGGGCCGTAGGACCATCTACCTCATAGTGAACATATCTGCATGAAATAAAAAAACAGATCTTTAATTTTTATTCTTCTTTGGCTTAAAAATGTCGAATTACAATCATCTATGCCCCACACACATAGGCAATGAATTTGATTATATACTAAGGTATACTATGGTAGCGTCTTTCATGTCCTTACTTGCATGTATCCATGTGGAAACATGTATTGAGAAAACTACAGTCCCCTAAGGATTCGTCTGTGTGACCCTGTATGATCTTCTTAAAATGCAGCTTTTTGCATTTCTCTGCAAATCCCGGGCCACCGTTCAATTTCATACAGTCAACTTTTGTACCATGTGGACAGAACTCCATGACTTGAGCACCTCCCTGAGAGCGAAATCGTTCTGCCAGCGATTTTTCCTTGGAAGTTTGTTTCGACAATAAGTCCAGGATCTGTTCACCGACCTTCTTGCTCTCCTTCTCTCTGATAGTCGGCATTGAAATCAGAGACATGATGTCCTCAGTATTCTTCTTGTCCACTTTTGCCTGTTTCTCTGGAGGCATGTGGTCATTTAATTCAGATATAGACATTTCTATGCTTTCGGCATTCTCTGTGTCATCAGACTGGGACTGACATGATGATTGGGATTCCGTTACCGACAGCACTGTATATCCAAACACTCCATTCTCTGTGACTTCTTTGATTCTAAAAATACATATATTTTTTATATTAAATGTGTGTATCAGATACTAAAATAAAATCACAGAATATGATTCTCACTAACTTAACTATATCTTGCGCAGCTAGCTTTTCTAGAATCTTATGGATATCAGACGAAGATACATCGGCATTAAGGTTTTTACGTAGCTGGTCTATCAAGTCTGCGGATGTTATCGGTAGACTAGGCAGGGACTCGTGCAAGATGCAAAGCACATCTCTTTCATATTCACTATGATCCGAACGTGAAGAGGCATTGGAATCTATAACAGGGTGAAATATTAAAATTGAGAACGAATTTTTTCCCATCGCACATTACAAACGTTAACAATAATGTTCTCGTAACGGTATGCTTGTTACCAGGGCATGTCGACTCCGCTGTTAGGGTGGATGAAACCGGCGTAGAAGTGAGCGTGTACAACTCATGTCTCTCGCGTTTTCTCTTCTGTAATTTCTCACGATAACTGTTCCTTTTTATTTTGATTGCTTGTATTTCCTCAAAGGCATCCGACATGGCTCGGGTAGATTGTGCACAAACACATACTTTTTTTGATATGCGAAATGAGCGGCTGCGGAACAGTCAGATTAGATGCAGCAATTTAGTTCTCTTCTGTTCTCTTCTAACCTACTCTTCTAGCCTATTATCAGTTAATTTAATTACTAATTTTATTGTAAACTTTGGTAATTATATAGTTTACGGTCCTCACCACTAATAATGACATAAGTATGCTCATTCGACGCGTTTTTTGCACGAAACGAAAGAATCTGGCAGAAAAAAGGGTCGCTCTGCCCCGCGAAGCGAGATATTAATCGTTGTTGACGACTTGACAGGTTATAAAACCTGTCATACCGACGAAATGTAGCGATATGACTCATATGACATATACCAACATATACCCAGATACCCTCAGCAGACTCAACAGTTGGGCAACATTACTAGATTTCCCGCTGAATCTCGACGTTGATTTGTTGGTTCTAAAAGTAAGAGCCAATCACGTTCGATTTAGGGATGTTCGATTCCGATTCGAATCATTAATGGCCATTTCTACCAATGCAGATTAACTTTAATCTCAGTTTAATTCACTCTTCATCTTTTTCTAGTTCTAAGAATTAGAAAAAGATAAAGAGTAAGTTAAACTGAGATTAAAGTTAATCTGCATTGGTAGAAATGGCCATAAGGGCCAATTTCACCAACCACGGTTAACTTAACCGGCCGGTTATTTCATTGGAATTGACCAATCGCATTTGTTAATTTTGCTTAACGACAAATGCGATTGGTCAATTCCAATGGAATAACCGGCCGGTTAAGTTAACCGTGGTTGGTGAAATTGGCCCTAAGGCCCAGTTCCACAATCTCCAGTTAACTTAACCGGTCGGCAATACCTGTCTCTTATACACATCTAGATGTGTATAAGAGACAGTCCTGTGTGCAGTTGCCCTAAAGCTCGTGTTAGGGCCAATTTCACCAACCACGGTTAACTTAACCGGTCGGTTATTCCATTGGAATTGACCAATTGCATTTGTTAATTTTGCTTAACGACAAATGCGATTGGTCAATTCCAATGGAATAACCGGCCGGTTAAGTTAACCGTGGTTGGTGAAATTGGCCCTAAGGCCCAGTTCCACAATCTCCAGTTAACTTAACCGGTCGGTTATTCCATTGGAATTGACCAATCGCATTTGTCGTTAAGCAAAATTAACAAATGCGATTGGTCAATTCCAATGGAATAACCGGTCGGTTAAGTTAACTGGAGATTGTGGAACTGGGCCTAAAAGATCGATACTTTTTGTAAAAAAAAACCGATTCTTTGCTATTCGATTTTTTTGCGAATCTAGGGCCGGTACGGTATCACCATCTCCGATTAACGTGATTCTTTCCGATTAAACTCACTCTTCGTCTCTTTCTAAGGGCGACTGCACACAGGACGCGTTGACGCGTTACGCAAGAAGCGACGCGGTAGCCAATCAACGTGTTGCTTTTCCGTTAGAACCAAAAATTTATTGGCTACCGCGCCGCGCGTAACGCGTCAACGCGTCCTGTGTGCAGTTGCCCTAAAGCTCGTGTTAGGGCCAATTTCACCAACCACGGTTAACTTAACCGGTCGGTTATTCCATTGGAATTGACCAATTGCATTTGTTAATTTTGCTTAACGACAAATGCGATTGGTCAATTCCAATGGAATAACCGGCCGTTTAAGTTAACCGTGGTTGGTGAAATTGGCCCTTATTACACTACGCATTGGAAGCTGAGGATTGCGGGTATTCCCTTCATCTCTGGTTGAAGCCAGTTCTCTCCCTCTCCCCCTTTCCAAAGAACATGAAATTTCGGGTGCTCGTAAATATTCGGAAACGCTCGGAAAGACGATGTTCATTAACTCTCGTTACGCAGTCAAAAATTTGTTCAGTAATCTTCTCAATTGCACGATTCGGATAATTTCAATATCGTCGATATTGTGATGAAAAGATTCATGATATTGTGGGTGCTGAAGAAGTAAAGACCAACTTGTGGAGGGATCATAACCTAAAATTCAAGGTATGTATAATATTTGCTCCATAAAAGATATGTACAATAATAACATAATATAATAATATAACATAGTTGTCTTTGATTAAAAAATAATTCATCATGATATGTCCAGTGCATAGAGTCCAGTGTCTGATGTTTCACTCATGCAATTATTTTCAGACAGATATTTGGTTTTCAGTTTTTATTCTGATGAAAAGATTGATGTTTTATGTACGAGAGCTGAACAAGTAAAAACCTATATGAAGAAGGATTACAACATAGAGATTTAAGGTACAGTAATATAATGTAATCGTCTTTTCGATATTATGTAAAAACAATTCGTCTTTGTGCACTTATGATTTAATATGTAACTATTTTCAGACAGATATTTAGTTCTTGGTGCTTTTTATTCTAAAAAGATTCATGTTATTGTATGTACGAATGATGAATAAATAGGAACTGATTTGTGTGAGAAAGGATTACGTCTCAAAGACTTAAGGTACAGTAATATAATTTATTTTAAAATTTAAAAATGATTTATTTTTAGATACTCATGATATGTGCAATTATTTTCAGACAGATTTAATTTGTGTGGCATTTTTTCTAAATAAAAGATCTTAACATGGTTTGCGAGAAATGCGAGAAGAAATTGGGCAAGGTTATTACTCCGGATCCGTGGAAGACAGGCGCAAGGAACACGACGGAGAGTGGAGGTCGTAAGGTCGGTGAGAACAAAGCTCTTTCCGCAGGAAAGGCACGATTCAATCCGTACACCACAAAATTCGAGATCTGCAGAATATGTAGGCAGAAAGTTCACCAAGTGGGATCCCATTACTGCCAATCCTGTGCATATAAGAAAGCTATCTGTGCTATGTGTGGTAAAAAACTGATGAATACAAAGAATTATAAGCAGTCGGCTACGTAATAATTCAAATGATCCATGATGCGGACATATTTGAAACTAATCATTTATCATGAACATATGTTATTGTAATGTAAATTAACAAGCGTTCGAATACGTTTATGGATAAGTAATCTAATGATATATAAGATAAAAAAAATCTTAAAATTATCATTATAGAAGACATTGACGCATAAGATGCATTATTGTATGCAGTAAAGTTGATATATACATATATATTTTTTTTGTTAAAGCAGTAGTATGAGTATCTATATTAATATTTCTATATGCATTATACAATTTGATACAAAAACCGTGCAAGTATAAGTATTATCAAATATTTTCAAGCATAGTTAATAATAAAAATGAACTATAAAAAATTATTACGTAAGATTAAATGTAAAAGAAAATTCTCTTCGCACAAATGTATTTAGTTTGTTATATAACAGTTTATGACAGAAATAATAATTAAAAATAAAAGAAAACAAAAATTGAGGATAATGTGCAAAAAATTGATGCATATATATTTCGTAATAAAATATTTACACATACACATATCATGTCTTTTTATAATTTTTTTGTGAGACCTATACAAGGCGTATGTACTAAAAATTGTTAATACGAATATGTATTATATAGAATAGTAATATTTATGTAACTGTGATAATAATATTAATTGCAACTGCTAAACTGTTCTGCCAATTTATTTTTTCAGTCCCGTTTCATACATCGCACTTTTATTGGGATACTGTAATTCACTAGCGAGACTAATATATAATTAACTATTTAGTTTGATTAGATTTTGTTATCTGTATATGTTTTTGATATAATGTGAATTGTGCGCAAAACACGATCGTATGAATAAAAATAATCTTTATCTCCTCAGAAGAATCTATCAGATAAAAAAATATATTTTTACAATATCAGTGGTCATGTCTAAAAATATACACTTTTATTCATTAAAACTTTATACATTCGTTACTAACAAATTATAGACAATAATGTTACCAACATGTTAGTCTTGAAATAAATTATATTACATTTAACATACACAGAAAGACTCGACTGCATCAGTTAACAATAACATTTCACTTTTCTTTAATAATATGGTAGTAATACATTCACACACATGGTGAAACATTTGTATCTTGATATCAACCGCGCATTATAGCAAATTCAGTATATATTTTAGAATTCCTGTTGTCTTTTCGGAGAATATCAGACAACAAATAAAAAAAAACACGATGCCATAAAATAAACACTCTAATCACATAACAGAAAACGCGCTCTTCTTTATATATACTGTTAAAATTAAGATTTTTAATGCGCCCAATATTTGCTTGGGCATCAATGTATTTGAAGCGAATAGTACAATTATGCGTAAGATATTAATTACACATTTACTTTGTATTTCATACGAACAATACTCACATAATACGCGTGAACAATTAGACGTAAAATTTATGAGCTATGCAGATGTTAGTACATTAATAAACAAGGTCGCTATATATAAAGTCCCAGATTTACAGATTTTATTTCGCTTACATGCTACGCGGACTATTATTACACGGTCTATTATTTGATTACAAACGTCTTATCGACGAAATTATTTGTATCTCATAATGGACGTATAGAACGACATATAAGATACCTCTATTTAAGTAAAATAAGATATTCAGACTGTGAACAGTAAGATAATAATTTGTGATTTTTTTTTATCTTCATAGAATAGTCGCGAAATATTTGAGAGTTGAAAGAATGTAGATGAAAACATACAATATCATATCTTCGTTACATATCTGGTTAAATGTGATTATTCCATAAGAAGTGAGATTATACCACACACAATATGTGAATAACACAAATAAATAGAAATAAATCTTATTCAGTCGGGACTGGATCTTTGTGTCTAATAATTTTTATACATTTAAGTTATATACATTACAGTGAATCTATATACATATACAGTGAATTTATATACATTTTTCCAGTTCTGCAAATTGTGTGCTGCCGATTATTTTTCGGTCTTAAAGCGCAGTTTTAAGCTGAAACTGAAATAATAATATCACGAATTAAATTGAATAATTAATTTAATAATGATGCTAATAAGCATCTTAAAACATTGCAAAAAATTTATTGCGAAGAATATCACCTCAGCCAGGGTTCGAACCTAGATCCCATTCTTCCCGGGACGGGCGTCTTTTTTATTATTATTAGGCATAAAGATTCAGCCTCTGAATAAGGTTCATTTTTATTTATTTGTGATTATTCCATTTTAAGTCATTTGATATATGCATAATATAAAAATGATATTCAACCCAGAAGAATGGAACAACCACATGTAGCATTAAATGTGCGACAAAAGTACGGACAACTGAAAAGTAAAAAAAAGAGATAGCTATAAATTATATATAATACATACAAAATTATTTTGCCAGTTTTTAGATAAATTAAGATTACGTATTTTTCATTATATATTCTGTTAGCAAATTCTAATGATAATATTAAAAATTATTTTGATTAAAAACGGGGAGAATTAAAGTTAATGAAAAATGCACGATCTTTCATAAAATACGCTAAGTTTGCTAGCCGTCACATTTAAAACACTGGCCTACATTTATATACGACACAATTGTTTGGGGAAAAAGTATGCACGATTATCGCGTTTGCAACCATTATTTATTCGTATGATGATCGATCGGATATAATGCACGCGATAAATCTGCAATTTACATGCACATTGCAGTTCAATTCTACCTCAAGTAATCTCCTCTAATCATAATTACTCTTTATGGCACGTAGTTTCTCAGCATGTTACTGATTATCTCGCATGATATATCTCGTATTTATTATCGGCATAATGGATGTCTTTTCAATTAATCCTTTGCGCTATTTTTGCTAGAATCATTTTCATAACATCAAGATCCACGCACGAGTTTGATCTAAAATGTATAAATATGATATTGTAAATATATCTAGAACAATTTCATTGTGTTATTTAAATTTCAACAGCGCAGCGGCACTTACATCGATATCGTATGATATATATCATGAAAATTATATCGATTCTTTTGGCTCTAAAATACTGATTACAATATTAAAATAAGTTACAGAAAATTAGAAGATAAATTAAACGCAAGTCGAATTAGAGAAACAGTATTGAGTCTCTCTCTTCTTCTAAAAGAATTGATAATAATTTCGGATATCTTACATATTCACACTTCAGACGAAGGTATTTTTCCGTCTGGAGGATAAAACTTCTCGATAAAGCTATCAAAAAAATTTTCCTGGATGTATAATGTATGTACATATTTTATATGTCGTGTATGAAACACGTATCAAGAAATGCATCAACACATACGTGACATAAAGTTAATCATATTCTCTCCTTTCAGACTTACGTACGTTCTCGCTTTCCATCTGGATCATTTATTGAGGTCAAATTGAATTGAAGACTGGAAATGAAAAAGGAGCTAAGCGTCAGAAACAAAAAAGCTAGAAATTGATGCAAAAAAATGTACATGATATGTAAAAATATTATTTGTCTCTTGAAATTATTGTTGCGACGCTTAGTCTTGTTCTTATTCGCTCGAATCGGTTATCTTAGAAAGGACGTTATCCCAAAACACTTGATTTTCTGGAAACTCGAAGAACATTCGTTAACATTAATACCATTGCTTTTCTATTAATCGCTTCAATCGTCTTCGTAAAGAAACGTCGCATACGAAGAAATCTCATTTCCGATATTTTTCGAATAAAATGTCTGTCCTAAGCTGAGTAACACACAATTACCCTATTACTTCCGCTTCGCGTTCCTAAGGAAACCGAGGATCGCAAATATTCTAATTCGTATCGTCTCTGGATGAGAGCATGATGTTCGTCACGGGTTGCGGTTGACCGGAAGCGGGGTTCCAGCGATTCTGCTCCTTATCAGCCCTGAAAATCCAATGCTCAAACTTTTTGTTCTCCGATTGCTTGACCTCTGATCCTGGGTGCGCGTCCAAGATCTGGACTCCCTTGCCCGCCGTGGACTTGTACTCGGATACGTAGACGACCTGTTTGTCCGTCCGATCCTCCTTTGGACTCTTCGTGATGTCCGATCGCCTTGGCGGTACCGGAGGTTTCTTGCCGGACGTAGGTTTGCCGTTCGACGTCACCTTGATCTCGTGCCGCGCCAGTTTCCGCGATTCGCCGTTAGTTCCTGCCGTTACTTCCTCATTCTCGCTGTCGGTATCGCGGATGCCCTCTCTGTTGGGTGACACCTTGATTTCCGTGATGTAGGTCATCTTTTGAGTAGCGTTTGGCGGCACGGGTGTGTTGGGCAAAGGTGGACGGCTCTCCGTGTCCTGCGGATTATTGTAGTCCATCGACTCTCGGACTAGACCGCTGTCCTCGCTGTTCTCGCCGCTCGACACGCTGACGCTGCTGATGTTATGACGATCCTCCTTAGGCGAAGATGGGCTCTTGCTGTTTGCTGTCACGTTCGAGCCGAACTCATACTCGTCCTCTTCTTCCTCGTCGTTCTCGTCGCGGCTGGAGACGTTAATAATGCGTCTGGCGAAGTGCGTGTCAACAAACGTAGAGTCGGTCGGCGATTTCGTCTTAATCGGCGAATACCTATCGCGCTGCTGGCTGTCCGCACCCCGCTGTTCGAACTTCGTCCGGTGCGCATGGAACGTGGAGAAGGTACCGCCGTTCTTACCTTCCGCGTTCTCTTCCATGTCCTGGGATTTGTCGCGCTTGGCCGACGATTCAGATTTGGATGCGTGTAGTCGCAGATGCGTCGGTGTGGACGTCCGTTCTATTTCTCTCTCCGCGCTGTCTCTCGTGTCCGTCCTGTTATCCTCCGAGAATGATCGCACGGTCACGCGATGCTGTCTGTCGGCGTGCTTCTCACGTTTGCAGTCGACGTTATGCTTACCGCACTTGTCCTCACAGCAGCGACAACCTCTATCTACGGTCACTTTTAAGATAGGTTCTTCTACAACCGCCTGTCTGCCGGCGTAAAGCGACACGTCATTAACAGGTGCTCTTTCTTCCCTCCACTCGTCCAGCCGTGTCAGATTGATCTTTGTTGTCGGCTCCGGAGACGTCGGTGATCCGATTGCGTGCAGCTCGAAATAGCGCAAGGCGCGACTAAAGTCCTCCGATTTCTCTGACATGGAACTACTATCCGGTTCGTTTCCGGTCTCCCCCTCGCGCTTGCTCTCCTCGAAAGATCGTTTCTCATCAGCCAGTTGGAAGTCCAGTTCCACCTCCTTCGGGGTCGGACTCTTCACCACCTGGCCGTCGTTCACGATTCTGGCCAGGGAATTATCCTCGTCCGGATTGAACATGCGTTCATTGTGAATAAATTCCTCGGTCAGTTGCTTGCTCAACGGCAGATTATACAGCTCAATGCTAGTGATCTCTTGATCCGAATCATCGTTAGACTTCTTCTGCTCTGACACATCGTCCGCCGTCGCTGCTGTAGTGACATCTTCTTTCAGTTTGATCTCCACAGCGGACTTGGAGCGTTCCAAAGTACCATTGCTCTTCTTCCTCGTACGCGCTTTTCCACACGCCTTCTCGTCTGCTTCGGTGATAGTTTCACTCCAGAATACGGCATCCAGAGTACCCCACTCGTTTGATTTCTTCAGTTTCCGTCGATCAAACGTGTCGATCTGATCGAGCTTCGTAAGATCCTCCGTGGACTCATTGATGTCTTCAGGAGGTAGCGGTGCCTTGCGCTTTTTTGCCCCGGTGTCGGCGCTCATATCGAGGCTCTGCGCCCTCTCCAAAGTCGCCGCGGTCTTGTTCTCGTATTTGGACAAGTCGCCCAAGCTGGCCGCTTTCCTATATATATCGTCCTCATCCTCGTCGTCATCCGCCTCCGGCACGGGCGTGCGATGAATGGTAATATCTGCCGAATTCAGCTCGATTGTAAAGCTGTTCTGCATCTCGTTGTCAGTGTCCGATTCGGAGTTCCGTCTGTTCACTATCGGTTGATTCTCTAGACGGTGCCTTCGGGCATCCGCGGCGGCGTCGGTGTTCTCACGCGCTTTATTCACGTAATCGCACAACGATTCCGTGTAATCGGCGATGCTGTCAATGGTGTCTATGGCGTCCTTTTCTGCGGACGGCATTGCGGCCTCGTAGCTCTTCGGCGGCGCCGGTGCCTTCCGCTTGTTCTTCTGAGGACTCTTGGCGCCATCGGAATCGAACGAACTGATCTTCTGCATATTCAGGGGCTCGGAAGTGCTCTTTCGGTTTCTGCGAGCCGCCATAGCCGCGTTATGGACCTCCGTTGGCACCTCCGACGGTATATTGAGCCCTCCGTCGGTGTTCTTACCGCCTTTTTCCGGCATATCGACGCTGTCAACGGTAATTCTCGCCGAGACAACACCGTTGTCCGCGCGTTGCTGAAGACGCTCGTTGCAGAGCTTCTTCTCGTCGGCGTCACTCAGAGTGTCGGATTGCCTGTTCGCCAGCAACTTCTCTGCGTCCATCTTGCGCGAGTGCCTTCTCTCTAGATTTGTGTTGTGCTCGTTCTGATTCTCGATACGATGCACGGTGCCATCCAACGCCGGCAGCACCTTAATGCCGAACTTGTGGTGATTGTTCTTCGTCTCATCGTGACGCCTCTCGAGGCTCTGTCCGCTACCCGGTGTCGATTTCGATGATTTCAGAGTCGAGTTCATTGTTGAATAATTGGAGCCTACGGATTCATTCGGGTCGGCTATGAAGAGCCGTTTCGCAACGCTTTTGTGGCCCCGCGACAGCTCCGGGATCGACTGGCTTCTGTAGAGAGGATGGCAGATCCTCGTTGGGCTCGGACCCACGCTCTTCTTCAGCAACGTCGCCGGCTTAGAACCGCTACCGCCGCTCTCCACCTCCAGCTCTACGTCGTACGGCGAGGCATAGCTCAAGATTGTCAACGCATCCTCGTACACCATGTTGCGGAAGCTGATTTTCACGCTGGAGATACGGTCGCCTGCAACGTGAAGAAAGAAGAGTGACGAGTAGCTCTTGATAATACGACGCAGAATATGATTATGGGAAAAATTATTTCGCTTTTTTATTTTGTAGCGTGAAAAGGAAAGTCCTCTTCACAACAATTTTATCGAATACGATAAAGCTAATTGCTATTTGAGATATCACGCATGCATTTTGAATCACGCACTCCTGATCAAGGAGGTAACGACTGAAAGTGCGTTTGGATTGTCTAGAAGAAATCGAAATCTCAAGAATTTCAGCCGCAATATCGTAACACGGGCGGAAAATTAGCTCTGCAATTTGATGATACTCAAGGAATTGTATGGACAAAGGCATTTTTCGTTGTAAATTACGCTTTTAACTCGAGATTAGAAATTTGTTGAGCCATTGCCTTTGGCCAAACTGGGCCATTCGCCATCACAGCACGGCGATGCGCGCACTCCACTTACGCCAGCAAGTGCACTTTAATGAGGGCTTGATACTCCATTTTAATCGTCTCACGACACGCATTATCAAATGCTCGAATGCGGCGGTAACAGTGCTTTCACTGCGGAATGTAGGTATGTG
Source organism: Aphaenogaster floridana (assembly GCA_003063835.1). Lineage (NCBI taxonomy): Eukaryota > Metazoa > Arthropoda > Insecta > Hymenoptera > Formicidae > Aphaenogaster > Aphaenogaster floridana. Next base: position 213,998 of record NJRP01000131.1, on the reverse strand, counting down.
GGTGATTCTCAGATCCGCAGATGGCTCTCGTCGAAAGAGACACGTCCATTCGTTAATTGAGGTATTGAATTATAATTCGTTCGCTTATAATCACGGCGGGCTGATCGCTTTTTCTCAACAGAAATCGTGTTACATTTCAATCTCGGTACGGCGAGCGAAGAGAAAATCCTCGCTGCGTCGTCGTGAGCAACGAAATTGAGAATGAAAAATCTAATCGTAAGAAAATCAAAGCAGAAATAGATATGTGTATATATCTATCTGTTATATATACAATTATATATACATATTATTACATGTATATATAATTTTTAAAAATAAAAATTAAGTACAAAAAAGACCAAAGAAAATTCTAAAACTATATAGTAAAAGATAAATACATTTCAAAACTATAAATAGTCCATCGAGAACTTTAAAACTCTTTAATACATTTCTTTATTTATTACAACTCTTTAAATACATTTTGAAACTATACTTGGAACTATATACTCTCGAAATCGAGAGTGACTGATAAACTTTCGCGAATTAATCTTCGTTGCCGATAAATGTTGGAACGAAACGTTCGCAAGATTACCGCAAGATGAAGAAACGCTTTGATTGATAGTACTAACCAGGGTGTATCCGTCCGGATTCGGATGCTGGTCCGCGGTGCATCAGATCCTTGACGAAAATGCCCTCCCTCATGTTGCCGCACACGTTAAAACCCAGACCGGTAAAGTCACGGCTACGCAGACTGACCAGGCTGACCCTGGTGGCCTTGGGCTGAAGCAAGAAAACAGGCGGGTCGATTGTTACATGGGCGATGAAAACTCCACTACTCTCACTACGAGAGCCCCATTATTGCGTATGGGTCGTGCTCGCCGATCACCGTGTACATGTGTATATGTATATGTGTGAGTGTGAGATATGGATGAATTCGTTGAGTCCGCTATTCCCGAGCGCGATTCGACGAGAGACGATCAATGAACGGGAACCTTGCCGATGACGAGCTAATAACGCAGGGACAAGTGGATGAAGGAGAGATACGTCATATTCTTATGAAAGAGAAGTCGTGCCCATTGACGATGTTATTACGTCCGGTTCTGTCATGTATGTATACAATATTTAACTGGGATATAAATTGCGGCTAATAAATATCCGAATTTTCGGACCTTTAATAAAAGCGTGACGCGAGACCGTTCGCCGGACATTTATCCCAGATTATTTATCTTCGTTGACAACGTGTTCTATCTGCAAAATTATATCTCTTCTCATTTTTTAAAATTTATCTTCATTTATTTTAAAATTTATCTTCATAAATATTTTGGTGTAAGCATTATCCATGTTTTAAATTCTAATGATACAATTTAAATATACTCAAAAGATACTGTTTTCTCCTGTCTATCCAGGTTGCGTTGAAATCTAGGAAATTATTTTCACAATCTAATCTTTCCTCTGCAAAGATATTTCGAAGTCAGGTTATTGCAGCTGAGATATAAATTGCAGCTGATAGATCCGAATGTTCGAATTCTATTTTAATAAAAATGTGACGTTTGCCAGATATTTATCCTAGATTATTCGTCTTTGTTAGCGTTATGTGTTGTATTTTTATCTACAAATCCAGCAAGCAAACTATCTGCAGTATGGTAGCAAATTGGCAGCAAATTCGATCAAAAATTGCTAGCAAATTGGCATCATCTGTGTCTACATTAAGCTCGTGTTTTGCCGACAAAGTTTGCTGACATAACTTGACAGCAGACTGGCGATAGAAACCAAGCAACGCGAATTCTCTGCTCTATGTCTGTCGCCAAGACGCCAATCTGCGTCAAACTGTGTAGCAAATATGTCAAAGTCTGTTTGATTTTTGCCATCAATCTGCCATCATATTTTGTTGACAAACTTTGCCATATTTCTGCCAACAGCCAGATTCTGTATCAAATTTTTAGCCTTTTTGCCAACAAAATTTCTAACAGACATTTTGCAGAACCTGTTTTCGACAGACTTGGCTGTCTGGGAAGTTATATCTCTTTGTTGGTAATATGTATTTCTATCTACACACACACACACAAAGATATATTTCTTTTCACTTTTATTTTCAAATTTATCCTCATAAATATTTTAATAAGCAGGATCCATGTTATATTTTGATGATAAAATTTAAATACTTAAAAGATACACGATTCTTCTATCTATCCACAGATTGCGTTAAAATCCTGGAAATTATTCTCAATCCGACATTTCCTCTGCGAGAAGGATATTTCGAAGTCAGATTAGATCATGGAGAATTATAAATGTTACATACCCGCCTTCATCCACCTCATCCTGCAATTATCACGTCGCTATTATCGCGTGACTAAACGAGGACTATTATCGTGACAGTTGTTTAAGTTCAATCGCGGAATTTATTGCTCACCTGGCGCAATAACTCAGTCGTCCGGGCTGATAATCTTCAACTAAAACATCATACTAAGGTGTCATTTCGTCGTATATATGTATTTGTACAAAATGAGACTGTATTGTGTGTGTGTCTTAATACGGAAAGGATCAATCGTAGTGCGCTCTCTTAAAAGATACTGAATTACTGAGATTTTCGTTACGCAATACCGAACTTTAGTTATCAAGCTAAGTCTATTTAATGATTTACCAAATTAATCAGTATCTTCTCGTTTAAATCCCTCTCTATACTGAGAACTTTAACGCTTTTCTCGTTAATCTCTTAAATATTTTATTACAAAGAGAAATAAAACAGACCGCCGTTAGATAAGATTAAGGATGTATTGGACCTAAATCTTCAAAATAGTACGAAGTCGATAAAAATTTGTGAGATTGTTCTTTTAGTCTTCCTGATGTGCTGCAAAAATTTTTTAACGAATCCACTAAACGGTTCTTGAGTTATAACGATTTTAATTTTCACTGATTTTACATTCTCTCTCTCTCTCTTTCTTATGGAAAGAAACGATCTTGACGGATAAAACAGCTGAAAAAACATTGAA